>JAIZAY010000091.1:0-138826 GCA_029531755.1 Holothuria leucospilota | reverse complement strand
AGACAGAAAAAAGCTTTCAAAATAATTAAAGAATTCCATCTCAATGATAAACTCTTGCAACTGCTTTTCTTCTCAGAAAATATGCATTATGAGATATATAGTTGATGAATCAATTCAAAGTGTGAGTAATTTGGATGAAAATATTATTCATATGGGCTACAAAGCAAAGAATTTTTCCTCTCAGAGAATCTTACTTCTTTAAAGCAAAATTACCAACCTACCTCATTTTTAATTGCCTATCATTAACCATGATTAATCATAGTTTTAAAACTATCACAATGTTTGCACCACACATGCACTATTTCCCTTTGACAGAGGTCAACTTCTTTTGGAATAAGATTGCTGATGACTAATACTTTCAATAATCAACAACACTTTGAGACTTCGTTTCTGAGGAGACACGGTGTTATGCTCTTCATCT
Source organism: Holothuria leucospilota (assembly GCA_029531755.1). NCBI lineage: Eukaryota > Metazoa > Echinodermata > Holothuroidea > Aspidochirotida > Holothuriidae > Holothuria > Holothuria leucospilota. The sequence goes on along the minus strand of JAIZAY010000091.1, from coordinate 138,405 downwards.
ACTTCTCACAAAAACAACTTTTTGTCCTTTAGATTGAAGATGGAACAGTGAATGTACTGAAAATAATTACCTTCAAAGATTTGATTGCTTGAGAACAAGAGTGGTCAAATTCACCTGCCTGGCCAATGGATAGTCCCCTTGAGTCTAACACAAGGACCTTATACTGACCTTTTAGAACGAAATGAAACAACAGCTTATGCAAGTTTAAGTACAAGACATAAAATCAAAATTAGCAGTTTACCTAGAAGGTGGTCTGGTCTACTCAATACTAAAAACTGAAAAGTGAAAAATCACTTCAAGCAACCTAAAAACTGTTATCATGAAGAGATAATATGGCATTCCAAGTAATTTAAAGTCCATCATCTTCTTCCCATGAAATGAATGGTTTCAGTCTATGTTTAGTTTTGATATGTTCACATGGTACTTAATTTAAACACTCAGGAGAAAGTTGCATTCAATTTCTACTTGCAGTTTCAGAGATGTAAGCAGAAAAAGTTAGCACATTTTAAATCCAAAGTTAACTTGAAGCAAGCACACATGCCATTATCACCCAAAATTTAATTGTCATTTTTATTATTCATCAACACTTTTATTTTTCTTTTAACTCCACAATCACTGTCTTAATTCCTCCATAATCTCAACCACAGAATAATGTGAATGCATGAGAGGCATGGGCACTGTGCAAAGTTTACATTCCCCAAGGGAGACTCACATCCCTTTCTACATCACAGTCAAAACAATAAACTGACAAACAAAGAAAACAAATCATTGCTTATCAATTAGAGGAGATGACATCACTCGATCTTGCTTCAAGTTCACTTTAGATTGATAATTTGATGACTTAATCTGGTACTACATCCAGGACCAAATCTTCAAACTGAGTGATGATTTCAGTGCTCCCACAGCCTTTTCAACAAAAAGTTTTTTCAAAGGTTGTAAAATATAAAATAAAGCTTCTTCAAGGTTGACAAATGCAAAATAAAGGAAAATAAGGTCCCACCTTTTAACTAATTGACTTTACTTACTTCAAGATTCCCTCTCGTCAAATAACTTATCTTGAATCTTTGGGTCTGTTTTGTGTTTATGGATCATGCCTAGCTGTCCAAATATTCACTTCATCTGAAAAGAAAAGTTAAATTTACTGTTAAGCTTTTCTTCAAATATTGATAACAACTGGCGCTTAAAATATGACCATGGTGCAAATTATTCGTATAAACACTGACCAAGTGGGGGTCTCCGTAAAATGTATCAAATGTATCTTCATTGCTGCTGCATACATAATATACTTTCAGTACGGCATTTCCACTTCACACAAACAATGCAAATGTTTGCCATCTTGAACCAAATCAACATGTGCCTCTTTGTTGGATTTAGGTTTTTAATATATTTAGCAGAGGTAAGGAGACTTCTGTATAAATATTAGGCAGATACTGTCTTTTATCAAGATCACTCATCTTTAACCAGAAAGCCTAAGGGCTTAGTGATTCCTTGCCGAATGGGGATGCTTTGTTGTACTAAGGTTTATCCCTCAAATTTATCTACCTTGTCTACATCATTTTATGATATTTTAACAATTTCACCTCTGCTGACCTCAAATGAACTTTGAACCCCACCAAATATTACAAAAAAGAAAAACGAAAGTGTCTTGAAAGGAATTCAACTCCAATGGATCTTGGATCTTGAAAATTCTTGGGAAATTTTGTTTTTTGTCCTCTGGTGACCCCTGATGACTATCTTGGGAATTCTTGGGAAATTTTGCTTTCTGACCTCTGGTGAAACCAGAGGGCAATCTTGGGAATACTTGCGATATTTAACTTTTTGACCTCTGATGACCCCATATGATGATCTTGGGAATTCTTGGGAAACTTTGCTTTTTAACCTATAGTGACCCCGGATGACAATCTTGAGAATTGTTGGGAAATGTTGCTTTTGATCACAGTGACCCCAGATGACAGACAATCTTGGGAATTCTTGGGAAATTTTGTTTTTTGACCTCTGATAACCCCAGATGACCTTGACCTCCACCAAAATTGATAGGGTTTTTCCTCTCAATATGGCAAATTTATATACCAAATATGAAAAGTGGCTGTCATTGTTATCTTGAGATATCATGATTACAAGCCATTTAAAAGGTTTCTGTAGTTCAACCTCTGGTGACCTCAGATGACCTTTGACCTCTACCAAAAACAATAGCGTTCTTCCTCTCAACATGACAAATCTATATCCGCCATTCCTATCTTGACACATCCCAATTTCAAGGTTTTTGGTCTTTGACCTCTGGTGACCTCAAATGACCTTTGACCTCCACCAAAAAATAGGGTTCTTTCTCTCAATATGACATATCTATATACCAAATATGAAAAGTGTTGGTCACTCCTATCTTGAGATAGTGATTACGAGCTTTTTGGCCTTTTACCTAAGGTGAACTCAAATGACCTCTGACCTTCACCAAAAATTTTAGGGTTCTTCCTCTCAACATGATGAATCTATATACCAAATATGAAAAGTGTCGGTCATTCCTATCTTGAGATAGCTTGATTACGAGCCTTTTCGGCTTTTAACCTGCGGTGGCCTCAAATGACCTTTAACCTCCACCAAAAACAATAGGGTTCTTCCTCTTGACATGTAAAGACTGTATACCAAATATGAAGTGTCGGCCTTTGCTATCTTGAGATACTGTGTTTACAAGGTTTTTTCCGTTTAACCTCTGGTGACCTAAGATGACCTTTGACCTCTACCAAAAACAATAGGGTTCTTTCTATCAACATGACAAATCTATATACCAAATATGAAAAGTGCTGGTCACTGCTAGCTCGAGATATCGTGTTTACAAGCAGTTTACAAAGTTTTCGCAGATTAACCTCTGGTGACTTCAGATGACCTTTAACCTCTACCAAAAACAATAGGCTTCTTCCTCTTGACATGACAAATCTGTATACCAAATATGAAAAGTGTCGGCCTTTGCTATCTTGAGATATCGTGTTTACAAGCCATTTATGAGATTTTCGCAGTTTAACCTCTGGTGACCTCAGATGACCTTTGACCTCTACCAAAAACAATAGGGTTCTTCCTCTCAACACGACAAATCTATATACCAAATATGAAAAGTGTTGGTCATTGCTATCTTGAGATATCGTGTTTACAAGCCATTTATGAGATTTTCGCAGTTTAACCTCTGGTGACCTCAGATGACCTTTGACCTCTACTAAAAACAATAGGGTTCTTCCTCTCAACACGACAAATCTATATACCAAATATGAAAAGTGTCGGCCTTTGCTATCTTGAGATATCGTGTTTACAAGCCATTTATAAGATTTTAGCAGTTCATTTCATTTCATTTATTTTCCACAAACATCATAAAATATAGACAGATATAAATTTACAGAAAGCGGTGGAGGAAGCCTGCAAAAAGCAAATGCTTGTACAAAGCAGGCCACCTTTATAATAAAGTCAACAAGAAATACGGACACAATAGAGAAATCAAATAACACAGACATAGTAACAGCCCCCTTCCCTCCCACTAAACCCCAACCACCCACCATCCATGACAGAGTAAAATAAAAAAGATCATAGGTAACAAAAGACATCAATACTTATCAATTAAACATAATTTGAATTTCTTGGTAAATAAGGGAAGTGAGGAGATGCGTTTTAGTTGGGGATCAAGGTTATTCCAGAGTTGAGAGCCAGAAGTAACAAAATGACTTTTTTACTGATATCAGTATTAACTCTACATAAGTGATAGTTTTCCGAATGCCTGGTACAATAGTTGTGGACAGTATTATTAAGATGAAAGATATTCTGAAAAATAGGAGGTAATAACTCATGACTAATTTTAAACATAAAGATACCCATCTGGTGCTTATAAATGTCGAAAATATTCAAAATATTTAATTCTTTAAAAAGGTCAACTGTGTTAGCCCTATAGTGAGAGGAAGTAATTAAACGAATGGCCCTTTTTTGCAGTACGTAAAGTCTATTAAGATAAGATTGGAAGGTGTTTCCCCATGCAATATTGCAATAAGATAAGTGAGGAAGGATAAGAGTATTGTACAAAGAAAGCAGAACATGACGAGGTACAAAATGCTTGATTTTATGAAGGACGCCCAAAGTCTTAGAGATTTTGTTACATAATAAGTCAACCTGGCACTTCCAAGTCAAGTGGGGATCGATAAGAAGCCCTAAGAACTTTACAGAACCGGAACGTCTTATAATAGAACCGTCAATGCAAATACTTATATCGGGTGGTGTCTTTCTACTAGACTGGAACAGCATGAAATGCGTCTTTTTGACATTCAGAGATAGTTTATTGGCATTGAACCAATGACACACACGGGCAAGCTCAGCATTTACTACAGAAACATTAAAGGTGGGATCATCAGTTTTAAATAAGATACTAGTATCATCTGCAAATAGTACAAATTTTAACTTATTAAAAAAAAGAGGAAGGTCATTGATGTAGATGAGGAATAACAGGGGTCCTAAAATAGACCCCTGGGGTACACCACAAGAAATATCTTTGAAGGATGAAGAACAGTTATTAATACATACAAGTTGCTTACGATTAGACAGATAACTTACAAACCAATCATGAGCTATACCTCTAATTCCATAATGAGTGAGTTTACGTAAGAGAATGCTATGATTAACAGTATCAAAGGCCTTAGATAAGTCCACAAAAACACCCAAGGTACTTTCTTTATTGTCAAACCCAGCAGCAATATAATTTGTTAAATCTAGAGAGGCCATGTACGTAGAATACTTCTTACGAAAACCGAATTGGTTTTCTGTGAGGAGCTTATGTTTACCAAGAAATTGAGAAAGCTTAGTATGCATTAGCCGTTCTAATATTTTGGAGACAGCATTTAGGACAGATATAGGTCAGTAGTTAGAGATACTCATAGGATCATCAGTTTTAAATACAGGCGTGACTCTGGCAAGTTTAAGATGATCGGGGAAAATTCCATTGGCAAAAGATAAATTAACAATGTGGGTCATTGGCCTGGCAATAAAGAGATAATTATACTGAAGAACACTGACAGGGATGTTATCTTTACCAGGGGCAGCCTTGGTTGGAAGCTTATTAATCACACTAATTACTTCGGAGACATTTGTCGGTGACAGAAAAAAAGAATTAGGGTTTGAAATTTTGGTCGCTGAGTCGAAAGAGGTAGAAGAGTAATCAGGAATTTTGCTCGCTAAGTTTGGACCAATAGTAGTAAAGTAATTATTTAAGGCATCTGCAATTTCGTGCTTATCGGTTACAATTTTATTGTTAATGATAAGGGAGATGTTATTGCTCTTCTTTTTATTAGATCCAATGATATCTTTAATTATCTGCCATGTTTTAGTCAGATTACCTATATTACTATCAAAAAGATTTTGATAATGTATTTCTTTGGCCTGTCTAATAATTTTAGTTAATTTATTTTTGTAAACAGTAAATCTGGTCCTGTTACTGACAGTAGGCATATTAAGAAAATTTTTGAAGAGTTTGTTTTTAGTTTTTATTGATTTCAAGATACCCCGGGTCATCCAAGGGGAGTTACTTTTTAATTTTCCTTTCCGCAGTCTTTTGAACTTACAGTTCTTGTTATACAACGTAGAAACAACATGAATGAAATTATTATACGCACTGTTAACATCGGAGATATTTTAACCTCTGGTGACCTCAGATGACCTTTGACCTCTACCAAAAACAATAGGGTTCTTCCTCTCAACACGACAAATCTATATACCAAATATGAAAAGTGTTGGTCATTGCTATCTCGAGATATCGTGTTTACAAGCCGTTTACAAGGTTTTCGCAGATTAGCCTCCGGTGACCTCAGATGACCTTTGACCTCTACCAAAAACAATAGGGTTCTTTCTCTCAACACGACAAAGCTATATACCAAATATGAAAAGTGTTGGTCATTGCTATCTCGAGATATCGTGTTTACAAGCCGTTTGCAAGGTTTTCGCAGGTTAGCCTCCGGTGACCCCGGATGACCTTTGACCTCTACCAAAAACAATGGGGTTCTTCCTCTTGACATGACAAATCTGTATACCAAATATAAAAAGTGTCGGTCATTGCTAACTTGAGATATCATGTTTACAAAGTTTTCGGTTTTTGACCTCTGGTGACCTCAAATGACCTTTGACCTCCACCAAAAACAATAGGGTTCTTTCTCTTAACATGACAAATCTATATATCAAATATGAAAAGTGTCGGTCATTGCTATCTTGAGATATCGTGTTTACAAGCTAGGCGTCACATACACACACACGCACACACACACCCTCACACCAACACACGACATCACCGTGGCATAGATTTCTGCCTATGGCAAGGAATCAATTATTGCAGTATCACCTCAAAAGAAAGTCTTTGGTAAGTAGAAATACTAAATTTTATGGCACATGAAAGTTCATAGCTTAATTCATTTCCATTTTTCTGTCATACCTACTCGTTTCCTAGTAAATGCCCAATCCTGGTGCAAAAACCTGCCTCAATTGAAGCTCAGCTGTCTAAGCAAAAGGTAATAGAAACAAGTTTTAATTCATCGGTGTAATGTGGGACAGCATGCCAAATAACTTAAGTGAGTTAGAATATTAGTGACATGAAAAATTTAACAGCAGAAATAAGCACAAATTGTCTTGATTTTTGAAGTTTTGACTTCAAACAGTTTTCATTAAAACTACATGAATCACTAAATGTTAATTATTTTCTCAGTGTTTAATTATGTAGCAGTCCTCTATATAACAGAACACAAAAATTTGGAATAGCTTTTATAGTCTTGAATATTCCAGCTAGCCCTACACTTTGTTTCGGACATACAACATGTCAACAATTTGACAAAGTCCAAATCTCCTGCCATTTTTAAAGTTTATGGACAAAACAGCATTACTTTTACAAGAAAATCAATATGTCTTTAGTTTTACTAAGAAATTCAGCACAAAATTCAAAATTACAGTGGTATTAAGAATGGTCTGATACTGCCATTACACTAGTGGTGGCCTACATAGGCCTTAGTGGTGTTACCGTTCTGCACATGCCTTCATTAAATCTTTTTGATTCATGGAATCATACATGCAGGAATATTGGTAGTGTATGATTGAACCACTAATAATCAAAATTCTCTTGCAACTGGTTTTTTCACAAACTAAATGTACTGTAGAACATCTTGAAAAGTTGACACCATGCCTACAGTACCAGGCAGTATCTTTAAGATTGTCTCTATAAACTCACTTCAATTTGAGATCATGTAGTAATATAGGTGTGTATAGCCCACATTAACCCTTTTTGCATTTGTGTGGCATTTTTAATTTTATTTTAATATATTTTTGTGGAGTTTGTCAGTTGGTACTTTTTCTAAATGTTTTGATCTTTGAATTCATCTACTATTTTTAAGATTTTTAATGTCCTTTTTGAAGTTCTTAGTAATCATATTGAATTTTAAACAAGCAGCATTACTGTTAGAACTTGATTTGCAAGATTACAACATGCTTGGTGAAATTCCTTTTTGCAAAGGAACATCATTCTTAAAGAAAAATAATGCAATCTGACATGGAATGGTGGAAACTAAGAAACGTATTAAGGATGGTCTGTTCTATAGGAACAGTGAGAAGGCTTCAGCCAAATTAAATGACAAAGAGTTATACTTCTATGGCTGAGGCATTAATTTACCTTACATTGTAAGGGAAAGGCCACAAAAAATGGTGTGGTGGCTAGCCTGGTCTCTAGGCTGGGTCATCACTGACTAGTTCGGCTGGCATTGTTTTGTAATACTGTATTTAAGTGAAAAACAATGAATCAAACTAAATTTTACAGCAGTAACATTCCAATCTACTAATTTGCAATGTGCTTTAAAGCTTGGAGTTCTTGATTCCACAATAAATATAAACTAGAATGCAAAAATGCATTGAGGTTTCGATGATATATGTTCTATTACAAATAATGCCATGATGTCCCATATCTTTCAGTCACTGGTATGTCAAGTGCTATCTTAACATCTTGGAAAATAATAGGTTCATATTTAATCTTGAGAATTCTGGGGAAAAATTTGCTTTTTGACTTCTAGTGAACCCATGAGACGATCTTGGAAATTCTTAAAATTTTGCTTTTTGACCCCTGTGACCCCAGATGACTTTTGACCTCCACCAAAAATGAAAGCATTCATCTTTTCACCACAATGCATCCACATACTGAGTATGAAATCTATCCAAACTTCCTACCTTGAGATATCGTGTTAACAAGGTTTTCAGTGTTTGACCCCAGTGACCTTAGATGACCTTTGACCTCCACCAAAAATGATACGGTTCATCTTCTTACCAAAACGCATCCACATACCAAGAACAAAATCTATTCAAGGCTCCTAAGTGGAGATATCGTGTTAACATAGTTTTCAGTGTTTGACCCCCAGTGACCCCAGATGACCTTTGACCTCCACCAAAATGATAGCATATATCTTCGCACCATAACGCATCTACATACTAAGTATGAACTCTGTTTACGCTTCCTACTTGGAGATATTGTGTTAACAAGGTTTTCAGCATTTGACCCCGGTGACCCCAGATGACCTTTGACCTCCACCTAAAGCAACAGGGCTCTTCCTCTTACCATAATGCATCTACATATTGAGTATGAAATTTATCCAAGTTTCCTATCTTGAGATATCGTGTTTGTTTTTCAGCATTTGACCCCGGTGACCCCAGATGACCTTTGACCTCCATCAAAAATTATAGGGGTCTTCCTCTTACCATAATGCATCTACATACTAAGTATGAAATTTATTCAAGCTTCCTGCCTTGAGATATTGTGTTAACAAAGTCTCCAGAGTTTGACTTCTAGTGACCCCAGATGACCTTTGACCTCCACCAAAAACAATAGGGTTCTTGCTCTTAATATGGGGCATCTAAGTACCAAGTTTGAGTACCGTCAAAGTTTCCCTTCTTGAGATATCATACGTGTTAACCAGCAAAGTGTCACAAACACACACACACACACACACACACGCACCCACATGCACGCATCCACACATATGCCATCATGAATTCATAGGTTTCTCTTATCATCGAAACCAAAAAGGATTATGTCATAAGAATTTGATAGCAATGAGCAAGTTAGTCATGCCTTCCATGGTATTAGGGCAGAGCTACCCCAGCTTTTTTAAGCTGTTTTCAGTTTTAATTAGGCATTCACCTCAGATATTTCACCCTAAATATTGGTTGGGATAAAGAATAGCAGTACTTCAGTGATCAGGGAGTTGTTACTGTATTTGGAAGGAGATACACCATTTTGAAGTAGGGTTTGCACCGCAAGTGTCACACATGAGATACTAAAACACCAGGGACATGACATATATGACTTCTATTGAAATACGGACTCTTGGGTTCTGGATTATTGGTTGTAGTTCTGCCATATCAAGCCACATTTGGGTGATTATTTAAATTAGGGTACCAATGTTAAAATATGCTTTTAAAGGCAACTGTCTTGCTATTTTAATCCACACGGTCTTTGCTATGCTTTCATTTTGTCCTCACTATTTACGTAAGTGCATATCTTCCAAAAAATAAGTATCATTGTAGTGAATCCTCCCAATTTTGATGAAAAAATTGGCTAAAATTAGCAATTTTGGGGGCAAAAAGTGTGACATTTAAACTACCATAGCAGAAATTACATTTTCCCTTATTTTTACACTTATCTTGCTCAGTTATTTTAACTTAAATGGTTGATGAGGTATCAATTGTACCCTTGAAACTCATATTTTATGAGAAACTGACATTTTTCTCTTTCCTGGGATTCGACGAAAGAGAGGTTCCACGTGTAACATTTGGTGTTACCGTTACAGTGTGAAATTTCAGTATCTTATTTTCCAAAAATTACCTACAGTAAACACTAAATCTTTCTTGTTTTTGTGGTTGATTGAAGCCTGTGCAATTGTTTAATGCATATATAGGTTTGGACAAAAGCAATTGTACAGAAATGAAAAACATAGCCATTGTGCATTTTGACAGGCCACTTTGGTGTCACGGAAATATGTTACATAGTGAACCTTTGCAGTTAAAATACTACTACTTCCTAAACTTGATATGTTGTCAATTTTAGCTGAACTATAGTATTTAACATAGCTTTTAACTTACAGGTAGTAAAACTGTGCCACCTTGCTTATGATTTGAAATATCATACAATATTACTTTGGTGTTCTCCCAATCTAGGTTACACATGGAACGTATTGTTTGTACCACAGAATTGAGATGAAACCCTTGACTAAGTAATCACAAGAGGTTTTAGCTTCAGACTGCTCAGATTAACTATAGAAAACCCATAAATGATATAAAATAACTCAATACGTAGTCTTAGTGGGACAAACATATTTTTGGTGTTCATATTACACTGTGAAACCTATAATTTCTGTGCAATGGGGCTATTTTGAGGTCAAACGTCATCTGAACATTCATAAAACAACTTGTACAACATCATTTAGGCCTAAGCCTACAATGAACAAGTAAATATAACAATTCCACCCATGGTTTCACATCAAAAATTATGATACATGATATTAGGGCTATAAATGTCATGTCACAGTCTGGTACCCTAATTAAAATAAACACCCATTTACAGGTGGGTCTTTCTCTAAATTAGGGTACTAGTGGTGGGACAAAAGGTCAAAATTTAAAAATCATCTTTAGTGATTGAAATTTACACTCATGATGAGAATTATCAACATTTACTAAAATTAAAAATATTTTTACACACAGCCTTGTGTACGCATGAGGACACTCATTAAAACATATACATGCCAATATATTGACCATTTTAATTTACAGGGACACAAAAGCAGGGGTTAAGTTCCTTCCAGAAGAATAAACACAAATCCTTAATGGTTGAAAATTCATAGTTGAGTGTGATTTAAGACCCTTTGTAACAACAACATTGAAGAAGTTTGAAAGAATTCGCCAAAACTTGAAAGAAGCCAGTTTCATTTTTTTCAACAATTCCACATGTCAAAAGGTCTATACTTTTACATATTTTACACAATATTGACTGTTTTTAGCTAGTAAATGGTATGTAACCATTTAAATTTTCCTGTTTGACACCCACAGTTTACTAGAACTGCCATTTGATATCTTGTTTTCTATCACTTTATGGACATGTATGGTATTTGCAAGGTCTTTTACTCCATTTAGACTGTCGCATGTAACAGGGACACCAAGAATTGGTGTCCCCATTATGAACATAGCCTAACAGTGCGTTCGAACTACGTCATTACGAAGCATGCTGCATGGACAGAATATCGGAGACATGAATTTGCAGCGAAAATATGCAATCCATGCAAAGTCCACGCAGTACCATGTATCAAATCTCTAAAACTAACATTCCAAGCAAACAGATTTAGAAAAGATGCCCGATATGGTACTTTTTCGAGCAATTTACTTTTATCAAAATGGCGACCACGATCTCCGATCGTTGTTCGTGTGATAAGAACAAGTGTTAGACGGCGTGGCAGGTGTCCGAAGCTACATTAGAGTATTCAATTAGTTAAAAACCAACATCAGAGTTAGGAACAGCGATGGTGCCGCGGATTGATTCGGAAAAGCAGCCTTACACAGAGTCAATGGTGAATAAACTGAGTGCCAGTGAAAGTATGATGTATATGTATGATAAAAGTAACTTGGTTTTGCTAGAAGCCAGTCGTCACTTTCAAGAGATATTGGATCACTTGCCAATATTAATCTTTTTTAAAACGTTTACAAACACAAAATACGCATTCGTTTTTCTGAATCGCATAGGCTATAGGCCCCTACGGTCATAGCATTATTGACAAACTTCAGCCTTTTCAACTGTCTGAAATAGGGTATTGGTGTACTTATTTCGTTGGTACAGGTGATAGGTGATCCAGGAAAGGCAGCCTTGTGTATCTTCAGTGGCGCAACTAGGATTATTTGCAGAGCACTTGAGGGTGCTTCTAGGGGCGTCGCCAGAGCATTTCTCATGGGGGTGGGGGTGGTGCCGTATTTGCCGACTGAGAAGAAAAAATGCCGACTGAAAGTGTTGATAAGCGATGCAGTTAGAACTGAGAACCGTTAGTCCAACCTATAGTGGCCCGCCGGGATTTGCCCAATGGGGGGGGGGGGAGGGCAGGCAACAACCCAGAGCCTCAACAGCCCCGATCATGCTGTCGAGGAGTTGGTGACGGGAGATGTGAAGAAAACCTGTGTACTAAACCATGCCGTTGCGGGCATATATTGATTGAAATTTTGTATATACTAGAGGAAAATAGTTCGGCCCGATTTAAGGTTTATCCTGAAATCTTAACTGTGAAATTGCAAAGCACGCGAATTTTTTGGGTAAGCTTAGAATAAAAAAGAATCTGCACTTATTTAAAGCTTCAGGTCAATTGTCCAGGCAGTATAGGGCCCTGTCGGGCGCAAATTACACTGTACATCCCTCCACGAGTCACCAGCCGTACCGAAAGACAGACTCAAGAGAACATCAACCTGATACTTTAGCGAAATGAGATGAAATTCCCGGCATTCAGTGGCGCACCTAGAATTTCTGTCGGGGGGGGGGGGCATGCAGTATGTTGTGTGATCGCCGGCCTGGGAGAGGGATCCAAGGGTCCCCCTCCCGGGCCCTTTGGAAATTTTTGAAAAAAATAGGTGTCCTCTTGCCCTGCTTTGTCCCTCCCTCCCCTGTTCTTTTCTCTGCGATCATTGTTACCAGCATTTTATGAATATGAAACATGGATCACACGTACACATGCATACAGGTCCTTCATCGGTTCTTAATACGGTGACGAGCAACCGCCTATGCACTATCAGTATAGATACCCCAGTGGCGCAGCTAGCGCTAGCATAGAGAGCTGCCAACGGGCCTAGCTCTATTTCTCCGCACATATCACAATAGAGTAATTGTAGGCTACAAGTTCTATTTCTTGCTTCAAAATGCTTCGAGAAATCTCGCTTTTTCGTGACTGACCTCGAGGCAATTGACCAATCAGCAAATGCGACAGAGCTTAGTCCTATGTTCCTACAGTGGGTGAAATAAATCGAGATTTTAACGATCTCATTTTTATGTCACGCAGTTGCTGTAGTTCAGATAAAAAGTACGTTTATTTGGGAAGATAAACTTTTGAAGACAAATTACTGTTTCCTTTTATTCTTGAAATGATTTATATATGGTTAAGAAATGAAAAAAATATCAACAGGTAATTCTTGTGAATGTTGTTTCAACGAACGCTTACACGGTAATTCAATCGGACTTCTCCATTGAGTTAACTGTATGTAAGGGAATTCTTCGCAAAATTACGTTGTTCCAACGATTTCCCCGTACTGTACACAGTGCCAGCATGCAGTGCGTACGGCTAGCCTGGATTTACGTGCGACTGCAAATAAAGCAGTTCCTTGACTGTAGTACTAGCACTGCACTGATTGTACATACGAAGAAGCAGAGAGACAGTCGGCTACGGAGATGTTGCTTAATTATTAGGGAGGGTGTGAGGCTAATGCTCGGCGGGTGTGAGGTTATTGCTCAATGTGTCGCCGGCCCGCTACAACTAGAACTTTGCAAAGGTTTCAGCCATACAGAATAGGCACATGTGTGCTTTAGTACAACGATCTGTAAACATGGCCCCGCCCCTGCGAACTCGAATGCAACAATATCCTGGCATATTCTGGGTGGAAACTGGGGGAACAAACTGCTTTGTAAAGTTTACCATAGAAACATGTCAGTATATTGATAAGCAATGTACCGATGTACTGCAGTGTATTCTCACCTACTGACAGATGATCTGCGAGAAAGAAAATTTCTTACGTGCGTGTGAAACCTTTCGAGAAATAAATCCGAACAGAACTTTTTTACCGGCATTGAAACTATACATGAACAGTACTGTTACTCAAGCAAATGACGGGTTCAGTGGCCATATTATGTGACTGCACTTTTTGCAATTACGGTAGTGCTATTTTGCGTTTTTTTTTCCAAAATCGAGGTGCATTTTTCAGTCCGCAGGGTCCCGCATTGTCCAACCCCTATCAGTAGGTTAAGTTGTATGCCAACTCGAGTGAATTCTCATGCCGTTACGCCAAGCGTTTTCCTTCGTCTACATCAACGATTTTCGGAGTAGAGTGCACAAAATGCACATGGGAGTTTATCTTTGACACTGTATTGAGCTCAACATAAAAATACACATCAGAAAATCTGAAAACAGAAAACTTGTTTCAGGGAAAATGAAAAGGGGTTGAAATTCGATAAAAGAAGACACCGTACACAAGAATGGTTTATTTATTTTGGTTCCTGGGTGTTGAAACTTTCATTTGAAAACACTGTTGCGAGTTGAACAATAGGCCATCTCGAAACGAAATGGTTGCTGTCACACCTGAGGGCACTCCACAGTGGCTGTGTGCGGGCCTCGATCTGTGAAAAAAACTTTCAATAGAGATCTCTAACAAAACGTTCCTGGCACTGTTACACGGAAATCGCGAAGCTGCAGACTTGGTTGGCTTTGTGCACTGTAATCGGATTACTAGTAGTTACGGGAAGATCTGCATATCTCGGAAAGGACTCGGCAGTGGCAGAGAGAGCAAGAGAGATAATGAGACACGCTCTGATGCACAGGAGAATTTGGCTCCGCGCGGATCCGCGGAGGCGAGTTTGGACGGCTCCCCTTACACCTAACATGTACATTTTCAAATGATAACAGTTTCATTTTCAAATGTTGAATTGACCTAAAAATTTTCAAATGCAATATGAACCACTGTTTGCAGTAATAAGATACTACCAAAAGCCCCAGTTTTATTGAATTTTTGTTTGTCATACATCGAGAATGGCAAACATAACTATGGCATCATTGGGTACGGGACATTCTGTGGTATTTGCGACATAAATTTTTAAAACTCCAGTTCCATTATGTATCAATTATTTTACATTTTTGTGTAGCCAAGGTATCCTACTACCAAGATCTGAAAATATTTTTTTGAATCAGGTCACACACTTTTAATAATTAGCATAATTATGCAGAAAAGCATAAAAAATGCGTTAGTCATGGGACAAACTATATTGTGGAATATTTTTTAAATTTCCAGTAAAAATGAGTTATTTCATACAGGGACATAAAGTACCCCCAAAACTCAATGCAAGGTCAAAGCAGAAAATTATTTCATTGATCAGTTATTAATTAGCACCTTGTTTAATTAGTCGTTTGTCCCATGACTAACATTTTTCATGAAAAAGTTTAAATATCTCAAAATTTGGAGTAGATACTTTGGAAAGGTTAGAAATCCTCTTCATTTAGATAGTAACCACATGTGTGGTTTAAACAAAAGTGTGCAAAGGGATATTTATTAATATTAAAAAACAAAAATTGTTAGTCACGGGACAATTTGTTAGTCATGGGACAAGTCTCATATTGAACAGTAAGACTGACCATGCATGGTCTGCTATAGTACTATGAGTTTTACTTTGTTGCAAACATGAGATAAATTTCTGGTAAAAGATCAAAGTGTCTTTAAAGTTAGTTTCTCTGAAGTGAGTATTAGGATAAAAATAGTTCCTCCAATAGATTATACTTCTTAACACTGTTTAACAATACTGTAGGTAATTGAATAAAAGGGTTTATCTGATTTTGTGTCGTATGTGTAATTCAGTGTAAAGTTTTCGTGAATAGTTTACTATTCACTCTTTTGATAGGTCTTCCTGGTGTCTTTTAAGAAAGATTTTATTTGATCATGGGCTAAACACTACTGAAATTGATTCAAGTTAGATTGAACAGCTTCTTAAAGGTGACCATCATGCATCATGGCCTGTTGAAACAAGCCTTCTTTCTCAAGAAGAGACCTTCTTTCTCCTACACTGCCATAGCTTTCATAGTTTGTGCCAAGGCAGACTTTTGCTTTGTCACCAATTTAAGGAGTGCCATTTGGGGTAGACGGAAACTATGTGAAAAGGATGTCCCACCCCTTTTGAGGAATTTTATGTAAGGTTTTGGATACAAAAAGGTGCTATGTACCTGTACAGAATCTTTGTTTACTGTATGTGCAGCATGAACTAATTATGTTTCATTGAAGATTCTCACACAATTATGTATAAAACTGGCTTTGTCTAAGGGGTGGGGACAACAGGGCACTTTGGAAATAATTTGTTTAATTTTAAACTATGCATGGGGGCTTGGATGCAAAATTGTGAGTACTGTACTGCCTATGGCAACTGCTAAAATAAACACTATGTTTTATGCAAGGTCTAAGAGAAGGGGCATGTTTCCTGAGGGGCAGTGGATGAAACCCCTTCCCTTTGAGAAATTTTTCTATGTTAAGTGGTTATGATGCAAAGCGGTGCTCTTGGACAGAGCTTTGAACTGAATAAGTTTTTCCCCTTTTCTGAGAGAGAAGTGGTGGGGTGAGATGGGGACACACCCCTTTCCCCCTCCCAGGCTGCTAGTACAGAACTGGTTCTACAGCCCACTAGTTTATAGTGAATGGAGTTTTGTATTCAAGTATGTACTATGTGAATAAGGTGTACTGTAGAACCAATGGGTTGTACAGTATTTTAAGGCTGAATTTTGACCATCCCTCAAAGTCTCATCTTTTCCCCCTGTTAAGGCCTTTGTTTTAGTGGAAAACATCACCAACATGAAATCTTAATTTAATCTATAACTGTAAGGGTAGTAAGAGGAAAAAAGGATTGAGAAACATTTCATTCTGCAATATTTTTATACTTGAAAGCATATGCGACAAAACTGTCCCATGACTAACGTTTTATTTGTCCCATGACTAACAATGTATTGTTTTAAATTGCAGAAAATGGGGATGATTTTTTTCAAAAAGGTTACAATCAAACAATAGTCTAACTTGTCCTTCTTAACAACAGAAACAAAACAATAGCAACATCCCCTTAATGGCACAGAGTTTTGGGACTAAATAACTGTACCCAGAAACCTATGTCGCAGGCTGTCCCATGACTAATGGTTCATTAAATTAATAAATATTAATATTGGGGTAGACTTTGATTCCTACTTTTTTATTATTTTGTAGAGGTAGTCACACTCTTTAACTTGACTGCATTACAAGTTTGTCACTCTTTCAACTATTCCTTTTATGAGCCAAAATGTTTTCTAAAATGTCCCATGACTAATATTGAAATACCACGGTATGTCCCGCACACCAAACAATTCAAATGTCCATCAGCATGAAATGCATGGTTCAAAAGACTGGAGATCATGTTTTCTGGTAACATTCTGATATCTACTTTTCATGTGACTAAACTCACCCAAAAATGTAGTGGTCTGTGCAAATGGTAAAGCCTTAACGTTTACCAACATAACTCACAAAGGGGACACCAAACTTCTGTTCATTATGAATGATGCCTTGAACAATGTTTTTTTATTACTTCTTTACAAATGTGCTTCTTTCTTAAATGAGTTTGACCTAATTCTTACATTAAATGAACTTCTGCTGTCTGAGAATGACCATATTTATAACCAGAATGCAAAAATTGCATTGAGGTTTCGATGATATATGTTCTATTTCAAATAATGCTAGGATGTACCATATGTTTCAGTCACTGGTCAAATGCTATCTTAATGTGTTGTTTTGTAACGTTTTGTGTTCCCATTTAATCTTGGGAATTCTTGGAAAATTTTGCTTTTTGACCTCTGATAAACCCATGTAATAATATTGGAAATTCTTGGGAATTTTTTCTTTTTGACCTCTGTGACCCCAGATGACCTTTGACCCCACCAAAAACAATATGGTACATCTACTCACCATAATGCAACCACATACTTTGTATGAAATCTATCCAAGCTTCCTACCCTGAGATATCGTGTTAACAAGGTTTTCAGTGTTTGACCCCTGGTGACCTCAGATGACCTTTGACCACCATCAAAAATTATAGGGTTCTTTCTCTTACCATAATGCATCTACATACTAATTATGAAATTTATCCAAGCTTCCTACCTTGAGATATCGTGTTAACAAGGTTTTCAGAGTTTGACCCCTGCTGACCCAGATGACCTTTGACTCCCACCACAAGCACCAGGGTTCCTGCTCTTAATATGGGGCATCTATGTACCAAGTTTGAGAACTGTCAGTTTCCTTTCTTGAGATATCATATGAATGAGCAAAGCATCACAAACGAACACACTCACATACACCATACACACACGCCATCATGAATGCATAGGTTTCTCTTATCATCGAAACCAAAAATGGTAAAAAAGACATTAGAAAACCAACATAACTAAGGGGACACCAAAGAGTTATGTTGGTCAGGTAATGTTCTATGGTTCTTTTTGGAAAATTGGGTGAAGCAATAAAACTGATATTTTGGAAATGTGGATGTCTGGTTATATCTTTACCATGGTAAATCAGCAAATCAATTCAATCCATGATAAATACGTTTTTCAGATAAATTAAATTTGTATGCTTGTATGTCCCACCTGTTACCCCAAAATCATGGGGAGACATGAAAACAAAGATGGCTATTTTTTTTAAAAAATACTTAACACTGAAAAATCAGGTTATATATCATAAGGTAGCCCTGTTGGTAAGGTATAGTAAAATACCAATTATGCTGGTTTGTTGTTTTCAGGGTTGTTCCCGTTACACTTTGAAAGTAACTCGTTATAGTTACAGTTAATTCCATAAAATTATAACTCATTACAGTTACTAGTTACAATGTTGAAAAAGTAACTAGTTACAGTTACTTTTGACTAAAAAGTAACTAGCTACATTTCAAAAGTAACTAGTTACTTCAAGGTGAATATACGGTACCTCGGTACCTGAAATGGAGGGGGCATAATTAGATAGTAAGAAGGGGGCACATAAGAAGACCGACACCTCATCTTTGCCGGTTATCCTTAGGTGTTCCCCAAAGAAAGTCAATGATGCTAGCTGAACTTCGATGGGCATTCTCGCAGAGGCCCCTAACGCTCATCATGAAGCAGTGAGTCATGATACTGAACCAAAACTTTTCCAGTTACGACAGTCCTTCTGTGAGGGTGGAAATCTTTATACTCCCATCACACAGTCGGCTAATTTAGAGAGGTTAGTGGCTATGCTGGAAAGGGGGAGAGCGTTGTTTCAGCAGTAATAAAAGTCTTCATCCCTCAAGGGCATAAATATGGTATAATACGAGGATGAATACATTTGTTAACAGTAAAATTTTAAAACCTCACCGCTAGGGTTAGGCTAAGTGATATTTTCTCCTAAATTTCGAGTTACACATTGTGGCGATATGAAACAATGCATAGAAATGGTCATACTACGTAGTTTATACATGCAGACCATGTGCCCATAATTTACTTTCCCTTTACAATAGGTGAAGCTTTAAGTTCTCTTCTCTTTCAATTAGCTTTGTTAGGATACTTTTAACGCCATTGACCATTTCAATATTCTGCTGTTTTTTATGTAACCTTATTATTATCCCTGTGTAAGGAGTTACGGACATTAAAAAGAATATGATATAGCCTAAATTCATACGTTTGATTGATCAAATCGGGATACCATACATGTTAAATTAGATACATAAATGGATGCACGGTGTTTACCGACGCTTGGCACCATATAATTTACTGGGCTCCAACGCACGAGTCCGGATTCGGTTAGCATAATAAAAAAAGCGTTTTTCTAGCTTAGGAATTTGCCCGGAACAGACGGTTCCGGAATCGAAATTTTTACAGAATGTGATGTAACTGGACTTGGACTCGGACTCGGACTGGGAGTTCATTCCAGCCAGTTCTCAAATATAAAAGTTACATTAAAAGTGTTTAAAATTCCATTTGTGCACAATGTACAGATGTGAAGTACTATTGTCATACACTATCAGCTAAATTACTGAGGAGGCCAGGCTATGGAAGTGAGTACAAACGATGACTTTATTAGTGGTGAACATGTACGATAGAATAAAAACATCTGACATTTGATATGCTTTACACTGGCAAAAAGACATTTCTCGGAATTGATGCCATTGGAATCAGAACTGGCAGGAATTTGAGGGGTAGTGCCATGCTCGGAAAGATTCAGGAATCTACAATCGCAGTTAGCTCCGACTCGAAAAGGGTGGACTCGGGTCCAACCCTAACGTCTCAAGAGGAAATGATTAAACTTTCAAAGTAAGCCTGGTATTTGAATGCCTATGGTCCAACCCGTTTCTCACGGTGCAGGCTATCTCCACTGTGTCCTCTAAAGGAAAATATGAGTAAACTATGGCCCAGCTGACTGTACTTAGTATATATATACTATATAAAGTCAGCTGGGTCTTAGTTAGAGGACCGCTCAGTATTTTTCAACGAATCGTACAAAGATTCGGTCTCATGGATAATAAGCAATGATCTGTCTAATAAGTAATTTGATACACAAATCAATTTTAAACTTAGTTCAATAGACAATCAAGTGGTCAAGTGCAGCATGTGCATCTAATATAAACTTCTGATTCTAATCGTGGATAAAATTGATGTTGGCGAGGGCGACGTCGATAATAGCGATAAATGATAAATATATCGGAAATAATTTAACATTTTACTACCAAAGTGTCATGAATTTGAAACTTTTCTGTTACTCCTCCGAGTAAAATGCAATTCGTGGTCATTTTGACTATTTGTAACGGGAAAGTAACGGGAACCAAATGTAACGCCGTTACAGTTACTTTTACACAGAATTGTAACTAGTTACTTGCTCCGTTACTGAAATGCAAATGTAACTCGTTACAGGGTTCCGTTACACAAAATGTAACTCGTTACAGTAACGGCGTTACTTGTAACTCGTTACTTCCCAACCTTGGTTGTTTTTGATGCCTTTGAAATTTTCTATACAACCCTGTATACTGGTAATAGTAGTGAAATCACCACTGGTACCCTAATTTAGAGAATTACCCAGGCGTGTTTCTTGTAGAAAACATCCAGGTATAGGCCACGGGGGCAGAAAATGAACCAATTCACCTCCACTTTAACTACCATGGTATAGATTATTTCGGCTCTTCCTACATCAAACAGGGTCGGAGGGAATTGAAGGGCTACGGGTCACTTTTTACATGTATGACTTTTAGGGCTGGTCATATCGAAGTATCAAATTCCCTTGGCACAGACTCCTTTCTGAATGCCTTGAGGCACTTTCTATCCATTAGAGGAACTTTGTTCGGGCCAAGGCACAAATTTTGTTGGGGCAAAAAATGAGCTTAAAGAATCTTTGCTTGAAATGGATCGAATTGAGGTCAGAGATTTTCTGTTAAAGAGAGAATGTGATTTGTTTGATATTAAATTTAATGTCCCAGATGCAAGCCACATGGGAGGCATATGAGAGGGACAGATTCATATGGAACGAATATCTTAACATCCATGATGGGCAATTCAGGCTCCCAATTAGATGATGAAGATTTGAGAACATTTATGTATGAAGCTGCGGCTATTGTAAAGTTGAGGCCTTACTAGTGACACCTTATATGATCCTAGGTCACTTAAACCCCTTTCACCAAACCACTACTTACACAGAATTCAAAGGAAACTTGTGGTATGCAATTTCATCCAGCTAAGTGTAATGTTATGTCTGTTTCTACTAGGAAACACAACCCTAAAATATTTAAGTATACTCTCAATGGGGCTGATCTGGTGAGGGTCGATTCTATCAAGTATTTGGGGGTGACTATCACCAAGAATCTCAACTGGGGTAAACATTCAGTATGTTTGTAATAAAGGAAATAAGATTCTCAGCTTATTACGCAGGAACTTTTCATTTTGTTTCAAAGAAGTCAAGTTGGCTACCTAGCTACAAGGGCTTACTTAGGCCGTTGTTGGAATATGCTTGTACCATTTGGGACCCACATCTGATCTCACTTCATGAAAGATTGGAGGGAGTACAAAGAAGATCTGCTACGTTCATAGCCTGTGAGTACTCCTATGATGTTGGCCCGATGACTGCTCTGCGGAAAGATCTTGGTCTGAATACTTTGTCCGTAGGTGTTGTAGATTTTTGTTATTTGCTAAAGGCATTTACAGTCAAGCTAACATCCCTTTGTCTGATCTTTGTAAACCAACACGTACTACTCGAAATATAAATGCTTTGCACTACCCCCCCCCCTCCTCTGCTAGAACTAATTGTTATAAATATTGTTTTGTTCCCAATACAACTAGGGACTGGAATAACCTCTCTAACAATCTTACAGAGGGGGCCACCGTGACTGGTCACCCTAAATGAATTTTTTGCAAATAAATTTATGGAATTTATTACAAATTCTCTGAGAGTTTGACTGACCACACGGTGCATACATGGTGTTATAATGTCCTTAACTGGATGTCTCACCATTATCCAAAAGAAGAAGATATTGGTTTTATCTAGGCCCTATAGGGCCTAGATATACTCTGTTCAATCATAAAATAAAATGAGAAATCAGCACGTCCTTCAACAGTATTACTATGGTTCTACATGTACAGTATAACCCCGATTTAGCAATCACATTTAACAACAATAATATTCAACACAACACGGTAGAATCCACCAAGTTTTCAGTGCTTAACAAGTCAAAATATAACGTAAATTTCTGCAGAAATGCACTAATTTTCTGGACTTTAAAAGTCACAGTAAGCTGTCACGCAGGCTAAAACAGCCAACATGTGGGCATAGAAAACAATTTTTTAATATCTCTTTCTCAAATTTGGACCAAAAATCATACGTATTTGTTTTGAAATTCTTGCTAGGAGTCATGAGTCGGTATAGGCTCAATATCTCTGTATACTAAAATGCGTAAGGCTAGCTCAAGTCCTAGTTTCAGTAAGTCTAAAAAGTTTGTTTTGTAGTGAGCTTCATACCTAAAATAACGAGAGTACACCTTACAAAAGCATTGCGAATTGCTGTTTGAGAGTCTCCTACACATGGGTCTCTAATATTTTTGGAAATTTATGCCAGATTTATACTCTAGATAATGTACCTCTCCAGATCATTATATAGCTTCTATTCAGCACATACACTCATTTAGTGTGTAAAAAGCAGAAGAGTATAGACTCAAATTTTGGTAATAAAATCTGTGTTTCAGAAGTCTAAAAATTTATTTGTCATATCATTGGTCAAAAAAATTGTAACCAAACATTCTGGGGGATTTTGTCTGCAATTTTGCCAGCCTTTTTGGAATTATTTTGGGAATGTGTTCACACATTTTCTTATGGATCCTGTCTACCATACTAGAGGCAAACAGTTGAAACCTTGTTTATCGAAAGTTTTCCGATATCCGAAATACACTCGGTACCAATGTGTTCGGATAAACAGAGTTTTAAGTCCAAACCATACGCTGTTACCACATGACATGATGCCAACCTACACTTGTACTGCATCATGTCATTTCGAAATATAGTTTTTCATAATTGAACACGTTGTACACTATAGCATTGACAGTACAAGTGATCATTCATGCACCTACACACTATACAAAACTCGGTGTGGTGAACTGTATGTCACAGAGTGGTGTTATTTACTGGGAATCCGCAAAAATGGGACTCAACAAAATGGGTTACGTTAGGTTACATGGATCAAAAACCACATAACCTAAAAAATGGAAGGCTAACCATGAAATCTGAAATCCTCAGGCCTGTACCTGTAGGCCTTAAGGTCAATTACCTAGGGATATACGTGATTTGAGTGATTTGAGATCGAGACCATTCAATATTTTTTAAGGTGCAGTAGCCCAATTTTGCAAATGGCAATATGCTGAACTAGCCTAGCCTTCTAATATGGGTAGCATCAAAGCGGCCCACATGGCCAATGCAGCCCATTAAAGATTGGTCCTAAGATTCATTGAGGGTAAATAATTTTACACTTGACAGTAAATTAACTAACAAAAGTAATCCCTTACTCCAAATCCAGATATGGATTTATATCTGGGTATGTCTGGCTAAATACAGTCTTTATATGGCCATATCAAGCCAGATATACAGCCAGATTTAGATGCCTTGATACATTATATCAAGTTTTATATGGCCATATCAAGCCACATATAACTTGATACAATGCAATTCCAGATATGCAAATAACGTTTTGTATGGCCATATCAAGCCAGATATAACTTGATACAATGCAATTCCAGATATGCAAATAAAGTTTTATATGGCCATATCAAGCCAGATATAACTTGATACAATGCAATTCCATATATGCAAATAAAGTTTTATATGGCCATATCAAGCCAGATATAACTTGATGAAATGTCTGTCCAGATATGTAAATACAGTTTTATATGGCCATATCAAGCCAGATATAACTTGAAGAAATGCCAGCCCAGATATGTAAATGGGCTTGTCTACAATAAAGGGGTATAAAAGTGTTACAAAGGTGGTGAAATTTGAAGTCCTCTAAGAATAAATTTTTGTTGTGTTATTTTGTTTGATTGGTAGTCTCAGTTTTTTCCTGAGAGCAGGAAGATAGTTCTTTTCACCTATCACCACTTTTTAAGTGGTAAGTGTTACTGGTTACGTATGTGACGGGGACAGACATGGAAACTCTGTGCTCCAGAAATCTTTAAGGAGGACAATATGTATAAATAAACCCTGTATTTAATATAGAATGATAAAGAACAAACACTTTTTCACTGAAATTGCATTACCATTAGTTAAACATGGACTAGTATGGAGATCAATGGTTACGTTGGTAACGAGGACGGACATGTCCGTCCTCGTTACCAACGTAACCAAACTATGTTCGAGAAAATTAAGCACTTTAAACACTTGAATGCATTGTGACACAAGTTTTGCTCTTTCCTGAAATGTAAACTGATGACATGTGAAACATTCATCAAAAACCAATGTCCCCATGTGCCTACGTTATACTACCGACAAGGACATGGTTACGTTGGTAACATCTGGACGGACATCGCCTTGAAGGCTCTCATACCCTTGTTGTAAGCAAAAAGATGGAGGAAAGCACACAAACCAGTGACAAATATGGTCATCTGCAAACAGATGCAGTTTTATCAAATTCTCTGGTAATTTGTGTCCTACAGGCCTGTTAATATGATAGTTACCAACGTAACCATTAGGGGACAGACATGTTACCAACGTAACCACCATGTGCTCCGCAATTGACTATGATGCATTTACTGCTGGATTATTTTATTTGTGGTACTGCACATGATCAAGGTTAAGTGCTACATCATAACCTTAGCTCTGGAAATCTTTTCTTTCAGTTAAAATATCAACTATTAAGATTTAATATCCAGATGGACGGACAAATCTCAAAATTTTACTCCAAATTGCTGATAAAATTTTGCGGTGTTTGTGCACCTAAAAATATTCATTTATCATTTACCATTTATTTTGTACATTACATTTATGAATGAAGACAAAGAACCTGCATCAGTCACATCTGCAAAGGTCCCACTCACATCATAAATTTATTCCACATCCTATGTAACACTTATAGGTGGTAAAAAAGGCCAAAATAGCCCCAAATTCTGCCCAGAACATCCTTTATATAATTTGGACATTGATAAAATTGTCTTCATTATCTCTTTATAGTCCTCCAAGTATGGTGAACTGTAAAATCACCAAACCATTGTGACATCTTTCAAAATATCATCAAAGCAAAAAACACACACTGAATATTTTCCTTTACTGTAGACAAGCCCATATACAGTTTCATATGGCCATATCAAGCCAGATATAACTTGGTACAATGCAATTCCAGATATGCAAATGAAGTTTTATATGGCCATATCAAGCCAGATATAACTTGATGAATGTCTGTCCAGATATGTAAATAAAAGTTTTAAATGGCCATATCAAGCCAGATATAACTTGATGAAATGCCAGTCCAGATATGTAAATACAGTTTTATATGGCCATATCAAGCCAGATATAACTTGATACAATGCAATTCCAGATATGCAAATAAAGTTTTATATGGCCATATCAAGCCAGATATAACTTGATACAATGCAATTCCAGATATGCAAATAAAGTTTTATATGGCCATATCAAGCCAGATATAACTTGATATGCTAGATATGCAAATGAGCATCTTGTTAGTTTGTTTTATTATTTATTTGATTTGGTTCTTGGATTATGCTTGTTACAAACTAAGACATGTTTTGGATACAGCATCACCTTCCCAGACATTGAAGTTATTTAGTGGCTACACTTCTGTTAACACCACAGTGTACTAAGTGAACTTAGGCAAATAATTTGCATATTTGGGTGGAGCTTGTACCTAAACCTACATTTTTCATGATTTAGGAAGTTGAAAGTAAAATATGCACCACGCAGTAAACAAAATTTAGAGTCAAATACGTAATTAAGTTTAAAATAAGAAGCCCATGTCACTGTGATTACATAAAATAGGAAATTTCAAGGCATTTTTCTGTTCACTGTTATGAAATAAGTTGAATTTATGTACTTAAGTCAATTCAACCTAATACTTACATTAAATTCTAAGTCATGGAGCACTTAAACATTGTTTTCTGGTGTTCAAAGTCTCCATGAGGAGTGTGGACTATAACTCCTAACTATGATCCATAACTAGAGCAGATCTGTGCCATATAAAGGCTTGATCCAGATAGAACTTTATTTGGCCATATATGGTTTAGATCTGGTTCTGGTTTAGATCTGTGTTATATCTGCCTAACTTTTTATCCGATCTGATAAATTCCATATCTGGTGCAGATCTGGGCCAGATATAAATTACCAGATATGGGCCATATAAAGTTTTATATGGGTCATATATGGCATAGATATGGGCCAGATATAAATCTCTTTATATGTGGCATATATGGATTTTCCATATATGGGCCAGAAATGGAGTAGCCATATATGGGGCATATCTGGGCCATATAGAAGTGAAACGTTACCTGGGCCATATATGGCCATTTATGGCCTTTATATTATATCAAGTTATATCTGCCCAATTCTTGTACAAGCCAGATATGAATTCCATATCTGGCCCAGATATGGGCCAGGTATGAAATCCCCTATCTGGGCCATATATGGATTTTGAGTAAGGGATGCTTGTAGTAGAATCTACCTTTGAGTGCACACAACTAATTGCACCCAGCCATTTGTGATTGTAGACATACTGACCAATTGTACAAGCTATTCATAGTGTATTATATGCTATTCTGAACAATTGTAGTCCACTACCTTTGGAAGTCAACTGGTGGTTATCTAAGGACCAATTACTGCAGTAAAGCATTCAATAAGGCTAATATGTTACAAACTCGGGTAGGCTAGGCCTAGATATTTAGTCTCCCCTGTTTTTGGCCAAAAACAGGGGTCAATGCAAATAATGTACTTGGTAAGCAGACTGCGGACTAGGCCTAGGCTAGGTATTCTGCAATTAGGCTAGGCCTAAGCCAAGGGTAGGCCCAGTCTGGAAAGTTTGTATCTGCTACACCAAATTTTTACGCCAGTCACCTCTTTTCTCAATTTTTATGCCACGCCAAATTGTTGTACTGTGTTTTAAGTACAGTGTGTATGTATGACAAGAAAATCACGCCATCAAATTGGTTTATAAGGTCTTTACTACATGCCAAAGATCTTCGGCGTAACATACATACATGTTTTCCCCAGTCTGCATTTCAGTCTGAAGATCTTCAGCGTGGAGTTGGAATTTTCCTTATGTTTTCTATTGTTTTTCTCAGCATATCTTCGGCGTGGACCTGACATGGAAATGCACTTTGGTGTTTTCCAGACGGGGGTAGGCCTAGGCTACATGGGTTTGAGGACCCCTGGGGAAGAAAAACTAATGGAAACCCTGATAGACTAATTATGAAAACCCCTTAACTGTGCAATATTCCATAATCCACATAACCATGCTTACTCTACTGCCATCCCTTACTCCAAATCCAGATATGGGCCAGATATGAAATTCCATATATGGGCCAGATATGGATTTCATATCTTGCCCATATCTGCTGCAGATATGGGATTTATATCTGGGCCAGATAAAAAATTGGATAGATATAACCCAGATCTATGCCAGAACCAGATCTAAGCCATATATGGCCAGATAAAGTTTTATCTGGATCAAGTCTTTATATGGTACAGATAAAATTTTATCTGGACCAGATATGGTCCTTATATGAGCAGAATATATTTCCATATATGGCCCATATCTGCACCAGATATGGAATTTATATCAGATCAGATAAAAAGTTGGGCAGATATAACACAGATCTAAACCAGAACCAGATCTAAACCATATATGGCCAGATTAAGTTCTATCTGGATCAAGTCTTTACATGGCACAGATAAAATTGTATCCGGACCATATCTGCTTTCGTTATGAATCACAGGTAGGACCTATAGTCCACACTCCTCATAAAGACACTGAACACCAGCAGAAAATGTTTAAGAGCTCCATGAAGAATTTAATATAAGTAGTGGGTTGAATTGACTTAAGTACATAAATTCAACTTATTTCATAACAGTAAACTGAAAAATGCCTTGAAATTTCCTATTTTATGTAATCACAGTGATATGGGCTTCTTATTTTAAACTTTATTAAGTATTTGACTCTAAATTTTGTTTACTGCATAGTGCATATTTTACTTTCAACTTCCTAAATCATGAAAAATGTAGGTTTAGATGCAAGCTCCGCCCAAATATGCAAATCATTTTCTACGTTCACTTAGTATACTGTGGTATTAACAAAAATGTAGCCACTAGATAACTGCAATGTCTGGGAAGGTGATGCTGTATCCAAAACACGTCTTAGTTTGTAACAAGCATAAACCAAGAATCAAATCAAATAAAAAATGAAACAAACTAACAAGATGCTCATTTGCATATCTAGCATATCAAGTTATATCTGGCTTGATATGGCCATATAAAACTTTATTTGTATATCTGGCATGGATTTTATCATGTTATATCTGGCTTGATATGGTAATGTAAAACTTTATTTACATATCTGGAAAGGCATTTCATCCATTATATCTGGCTTGATATGGCCGTATAAAACTTTATTTGTATATCTGGAATTGCATTGTATCCATTATATCTGGCTTGATATGGCCATATAAAACTGTATTTTCATATCTGGACAGACATTTCATCAATTTATATCTGGCTTGATATGGCCATATAAAACTATATTTGCATATCTGGAATTGCATTGTATCAATTCATATCTGGCTTGATATGGCCATATAAAACTTTATTTGCATATCTGGGCTGGCATTTCATCAAATTATATCTGGCTTGATATGGCCATATAAAACTTAATTTGCATATCTGGGCTGGCATTGAATCAAGTTATATTTGGCTTGATATGGCCATGTAAAACTTTATTTGCATATCTGGAATTGCATTGTATCAAGTTATATCTGGCTTGATATGGCCATATGAAACTTGATATAATGTATCAAGGCATCTAAATCTGGCTGTACATCTGGCTTGATATAGCCATATAAAGGCCTATTTAACCAGATATAGCCAGATACCAATCCATATCTGGATTTGGAGTAAGGGATGCTAATACTAATAGCTCTAACGGTAAATGCATGTGGCTGGGGAAAGCTAGGCTTAGGCCTCACGTTAGGAAATGTCTGCATATGTTGAACATGCAGGATATAGGAGCCCGCCTGCTCTAAGTACGTTACTAGTAGCCTACGGTAGGCTGGGCCTTGTGTTATCATGTCAGATGTGGTGTCCAAAGGAAACAGTACTCGCGGATAAAAACAAACAATAAAAGTTTCATCCTTACCACCATGATGTAGTCCAAATAATAAAAACTTGAGCGGTCATGAGCGTAGTAATGAATTTTAAAGCTATGTCAGAACTGAACTATCAAAAGGCTGCTAATACTAAGTTACTGTATCACGGACTTCTTATAATATTGAAGTCCGTGTACGTCACGGACTTCTTATATACGTACATGGACAGAGCATATTGCACTAACGTCCTATGCGTAAATTGTCTCCACCGTACGTACACGAATAGGCTTACCAATATGGCTGCCTGCTATAGTCTTGTGTGTAAAAGTTTGGACTTGCTCAAGTGGCTCAGTATCGACAAATTGTGTGAAAAACTTGTAATATTTTCGAAAGAATGCAAGCTCAGGTCAAATTCAGCAAATAGAATGGAGGACTGTGATATCGTTCTTCCATTCATATTGATATTTTGTCTGAAATGTTGCAGATTCATCGTCAAATTGGGCAAATGGTAGTAGCCCGGCGGCCATCTTGGTTAGCCGAAATTTGTTCGAACGGTGGCGACCATAGAGCAGGATATTATATCCTGCTCTCACGGACTTCAATACATGGACAGAGGATTGCGCAATCAATACTGTCGCCACCGTTCGAACAAATTTCGGCTGACCAAGATGGCCGCCGGGTTGCCACCATTTGCCCAATTTGACGATGAATCTGCAACATTTCAGACAAAATATCAGTATGAATGGAAGAACAATATCACAGTCCTTCATTCTATTTGATGAATTTGACCTGAGCTTGCATTCTTTCGAAAATATTACAAGTTTTTCACGCAATTTGTCGATACTGAGCCACTTGAGCAAGTCCAAACTTTTAGACACAAGACTATAGCAGGCAGCCATATTGGTAAGCCTATTCGTGTACGTACGGTGGAGACAATTTACGCATAGGACGTTAGTGCAATATGCTCTGTCCATGAATATAAGAAGTCCGTGCCTGCTCTATGGTGGCGACCGTATTGATTGCGCAATCCTCTGTCCATGTATTGAAGTCCGTGGTGTACGTGTACTGTATTCATGCTATATTCATGTCTGGTCTATTCTAGTGTTTCCTGAAAACGGTTTGGTATTTCCTAAAATTTTCATCAACGCTTGTTAAATGCTAACTTTAATGGCTGATCCAGGATTTCACCCTGTCAAGTCATACGTCATTTCTATACGCTACATGCAATTTCCAGATTTTTCGAAATAATCCCACTTCCCGAAAATTTCCCGTAGAGCACCTAGATATCCCAGAGTGGAAACACTGGTCCTATTCGGACTGTGTCAAGCAACGTAGCAACAACGTACTATATAACTTCTTAGCCCTATGGATATGTAGGTAGCGGACCACTAATTCAGATGTTCTTACGCCAAAAATATTCCCTGACAAATTATAGTCCCTTAATTTTTGGGAGCTTGTTTCTGAACTTTCTGACTGTGTCACTTACAAAATGTGATCAATTTTTCATGTAGGCAGTGAGCTGAAATACAGTCTGTACAAAATTCAAGGCAATGTTTCAAAGTTTAGCGCCATTTTTGGTTTCAGCTGAGCTATAACCATCGTACATGGCAAATGTCTGTCACTTTTCGACATCGTATTTAAATACGTAGCATTTCGCTATTTTTTCATAGACTTGACTTAAGTTTATCTAGGTGAGGGAAATATCTTAATGATGCAACCATTTTCGATAAATATGAACGCTATTTGACCTAGGGATAGGGCTTTGTTTGAAAATGTAAAAATCCCTTCTTTTCGTTCAATTGTTGTGCACTAGATGTGCTGGAACGTTTCATATAGATAGTTTGAATACTGCTGAACCAATGTTACATCCCCCAGTTGTTGTCGTTATCATTTGAGTGCCGAAAAGAGTACTTTCGTACATAAAACGTACAAAAGAATAATGTACACATTTAAATGTACAGGACGTCGAGGCTCCCAGCTGTTGTCGTTATTATTTGAGGGCTCAAAACAGTACTTTGTATAAAATAAAAACTACGTAAAAAGTATACTGTACACATATTAATGTACAGGACGTCTCGTGCTTACATCGTCGTGGGAGCTTTTACGCAAAGTGCGGTACATCGACTATGGAGTACCGTATGTGGACTACCCCGCGGAGCGGACTGATTGCTAAGCTCCTCGGCTTCCCAAACCACCAGATATGACTGAACAAGGAATATGCCGTACAGCCTGCTACGTAGGCAATATGTGGACATGTGTAGTAGATGTCATTCAGACATTTTAATAATAGTATCCAGGCGCGGGTCTAAGGGGGGGTTCACGGCCTCAGCCGCCCCTTTTTTTGCCACATTAACAATAACAAATACGCGAAAAATTAGCATATGTTATTCTAGGAGGATATTCAAGGGGGCTTTCAGCCCCCCCCCTCCCCTTTTCGAAATGTCTGGATCCGCGCATGGGTATCTGAGTTGGTTGGATGGTTACTCGAGAAGAAAGGGCGTTGAAGTTGTGCAAGTCCTTGCGAATAAGTGGCCTTGTCCGAAACAGTACACATTTTTGTGTTTGGACAGAGACACACATGTTTAACTTCACCTAATGTCTTCAATTTAAACAAAAAGTCTTAAGTCTTGCTAAGGCCCCCCAAAAATATTGTTTTTGTTTGTCTCCTCGAGACCTGCCAAAAAGGGCCGTCAGGCGGGCGGTTTTTTTTTTATTTTTTTAACCTTCCCAGCAGAGCACAAGACAATGAAACGTATGGACATGTGTTTACAGGATGAACTGTTAGTGGCTTATTGTTAACATAATAACATAGGGGGAATAACAAAGGGATGTGCAAGTGATCTATACCCATTCAAAGTCCATACTCCACAAAAGGCCGAGAAACATCGCTCGTATCGCTCCTCACTTTCCCTGACTAGGCCAGGACTGCAAAATCAATCAAACACAGCTTTTACCCCAGGTTTTCAGTGCACGCCTGGCGTGTATCACGCCATGCTGACTTCTAAGTACATGTATATGTAATATATATATGTAATATATATATGTAATATATATATATATATATATATATATATATATATATATATATATATATATATATATATATATATATATATATATAGATGGATAGAAGATAAGCAGCAAAATAGGTCGTGTTAATATAGAAAGAAAAGTTGAAATAACTTCACAAAACACCACCGAAATAGTATAAGAGGACTCCTTACTCTGTACCTTTGATGGTGCAAGCCTGTACAACAATATACCACATTCTTTAGGCATTGAAGCAATAACTTATTGGATTGAAAAATATCCAGGGGTCCTTCCTCGTCGAATTCCCAAAGACTTTATCATCGACAGTATCTATCTCATTTTGAACAATAACTTCTTTCAATTTGGTAACCTAAATTTTAAACAGATCAACGGTACAGCCATGGGAACAAAAATGGCACCTACCTACGCCACCTTAACTCTAGATTTCCTCGAAAACAAACTGTATAATGAAATTAAATTGAAGTTCGACTCCACTGTTAAAGAAGTGTTTGTAAAATCTTGGAAACGTTATCTTGATAACTGTTTTATAATTTGGAATAATACCCGGGGCAACATTAATGTTCTATTTAACATCTTACGATGTTAACATAAGGATATAAAATTTACCATGCATTGTAGTAAAACGGAACTACCGTTTCTTGATATCCTAGTTATTAAGTCAAAGGGCAAACTTTTGACATACATTTATTATAAAGCGACGGACACTAAACAATACCTCCATTTCAAAAGTAGTCATCCTAGAACTTGCAAGCTAAACATCCCTTACAACCTTGCCAGACGTATTTGCACTACAGTATTGTTAAAACGCCAGACTTACGTACAAAAAGACTTCATGAATTACCAGCTTGTCTTACCACACGGGGGTATCCACATAAGTTAATTGAACATGGGATAAGAAAAACCGAAAGTATCCCTATTCATATTTTACGAAATTGTAAAAAAACAAAGGGACACGACAGACACACTCGCTTATGTGTCCACCTTTAATCCTAGACATCCGGAAATTTGCAATTTAATATGCCAGAACATGCCTATTTTGAACTGCAGCGTTAAAATGAATACTGTCATGAAAGACGTAAGATTTATCAAAAGCAAACGACAACCACGTAATTTGAAAAAAATGTTAACCCAAGCAAAGTTTGAAGACAGCGAATCAACTTCGCAAATAAGCAAATGCAACCGCCCTCGCTGCAAAATATGCCCTATAATAATGCAGGGTAAGAAATTTCATTTTTCTGTCACAGACGAAGACTTCTATGTTAAAACTAACTTTACGTGTGAGTCTAAAAATGTTGTACATGTTCTGAATTGCAGTAATTGCAATGATCAATATATAGGTAGCACGAAAAATTTTGCGAACAGTGTTACTTTACATAGAAGCCATATTAAAAATGAACGTTACAGGATTCTGGAAGTTAGTAAACATATTCATACGTGTGGTAAAAATAATTTCAGAATTTTACCCTTCTATCAGTGCTCCAATGAGAACCAACTACTTATTAAGGAAAACTATTTTATCTGTAAATACAAGCCGTCACTTAACAGATAATTCTGTTCACTGTACATATCTAACCATTGTATTTGTCTTCTTGGAGTTCTCGCATCACATTGTAAATAGCTTCTTTGTTGAGCTTTAATCCGGTAAATAGCCTCTTTGATGGGCAGAGAGCAGAGAGGCCTATAATCTAAAGATTTGTTTACTTAAGTGTGTAAAAACATCCGCCAAGTCTAATTGGCATTTACTATTACAACCGCTCCAATTTCTTTGTATCAACTACTTTTGTACATACTCGTGTCATTCACATCCGAGGTCACGAGGCTCCGAGGCTCCGAGGTTACGGTCCCTGTGAAATAGTTGAACAACGAACAATATTCGAACCAGCTACGTACGTAGGTATTCTCCATATAGCCAGTGATGAAAATGGGGAAGTCAGTAACACGGAACTCCAGGAAAAAGCAGGCTTATGGCTTCCCTCGAGTGTTGTATGTGTGTGTGTGTGGGCGTGTGTGTGTGTGTGTGTGTGTGTGGAGGAGGAGGAGGCGTTTTATTTGTTCTGCTTTCGACGGGATATTCAACATATATGGGCCATTTAGTGCAAGGTATTTCTGTCAGGAACAAATAAAGTTTCGTCGGAAAATATATAGGTTTGTGTACAACACAAAAGGCAAAAAAAAAAACATGAAACTAAAAAAATAATACGAGCGGACGCAAAATAACGTGCGGGCGGTCGAAGACAATCAAACAATTTCTTAGGCCTAATAATGCAGTCGCAAAAGAGGCGTTAAGTTGTTAAGTTTGCTCTACAGGGTGGTTTGGGGAGTTTGGCTTAAAATTGAGAGGGAATAAGCAGTCGCCTCAAGTTTATTTGTAATGAATATTACCTTAATCTTACGAATCTTCTCTTATCTCCTTTACAAGCATTTTCTTTACATTTATGGACAAAAATATTTAATGTTAAAGGTAAACAATGACTTAATTTTCTTGAATTAAGCAGCAATTAAATAAGTATAAAAGTAATTTTGTCACATGATGGAAAGGAGCTACTCGTGAATTGGGATGCCGGGAATATAGTACTTCAAGTTAAGCTTAAGGTAAAATTGTCAAGGAAATGGGTGTAAGGGAAAGAGGACCTCCCTCCCCCGTTTTTTAAAAAAACATAGCGCTTTGATTGAAAATATAATGCTTCATGTTTTAAGCTTTAGGGTTGTGCTAACATTTCAAAATATTTTTCGTTTTGAAAACGAAACTGACGTACATTCTTGAAGGCGTGTGCATGTCAGTCTTGGAGCATAATCTGTCGAGGGCTCCTCTATAACTATGCTCGGGGGCAGGAATTGTGCAGTCACCGGGAAAGGGGGGCGCCGACACTGCATGAGGCACCATTCAAGCTTATTTTTCGTTGCCGAAAGCCCCACCAGAAGTTGGTAAGGCCGGGAGCAATGGGGGTAATATTTCAAGCCCACCCGCGATAGCCTTAGGCTATAACTCGTATAACCTCCTGTTGCGATACATTCACCGGCCCTAAAAATCGTCCAAGACGAAGATACCTGGAAGATCCCAATCATAAAAATGGTATGCAGTAAAATAATTTTGCAGGAGAAAAGCGGCCTAAAGGGTACACAGAATTTAGCGTGTAAGGAAAGGTAATCACAAGCTAATTTACGAAAGTTTAGCATGCTTTGGCACCGTACCGCGTGAGAAACAAAACCGGTACGTAATATCTTAAGATTTCAGATGCGTCGCGTGCATCTTGTATCAGAGAGAAGTTCGATGCGTCCGTGCGAGTTACTCGAATCAGGGAGTTGCAACAGATCCCTGCTTTCATAAGTGCCCTTCTGCGGTGGTGGATCCGAGGACTTCCCCGGGAAGATTTTTGGAAAAGGAAACTAGAGCCTATGTATGCGATTTCCCAGGTTCTGATTGGCCTTGAAAACATAAACTAGGAACTGAAGTTTTCAGCATTTCCAGATTTCTTAAGTTTTTATTTAGGGCTTGGGAATCTCAGTCTGCCGGGACTGCAACCACCCCTTCCGCAGGTTACGGTCATGTTAAAGTTTTTACAACGAAGCTATCAGGGGGCGGGAAGAATAAGGCCGGGCAGTAATTCACGTGCGATCGGCATACGTGACGCTACCGTTCAACTGCGGTCAATGTCATTCAAGTCAGCTTCGTCCCCAGTATCCCTGCGATATTCAGGTACGATGTCCAATCTTTACAAACATCTGTGTAGTATTATAACATCAACTTTGTGTACAAAATTTAGTCTTTCGGTGCTTCAGAAGTTTTATAAATACTTATTTCGTTACACTTATATTTATCTCTTTGAATTTTAACGTACGTATGGACTCCTTGAGTTACAGACCCAACCGAAATATTGGCTGCACACTTTTTCATTGCCTAGGACAAGCTGAGCTGCGGCAACAATGTTGCTCTTGTTTGATTGTATTACTCCGCTCTGTGAAAAGCCGTCTTTGAGTAGAGATCAGGGCTGAAAATATGTACCTATCATTCAGACCCTTCTAGATCAAAATTTCAATGGTCATGGTATAAAAGTTTGAACATGCCATAAGAGCCCACATTATGAGCTTTAACTTGAAGGGTGGAATGTCCAGGTTGAAAACTTCTACAAGGAACTGGGGGAGGGGGCGGGGAAGTAGCCCGACATTGTGTGTAAGACAACGGGTCAATAATTAGTGGTACGCTAACTGTACATCCGCGTATGCAGGATTTTTAATTGAGGGGGAGGGGTGACTTCGAGTTTGGCAAATGCCGACAATAGCGCCTTATGGAAGAGCGTAGAAAAGTATCTTCAACCGGGCGCCCCCAAACCCCACCTACTCACCTCCCTTGATTCGATCTCGATTGAATGCAAAGTTTCGCCTGGTTGAAGATATCAATAACAGAACAGCCAAAAAGTTGTCTGTCAGTAAATATTTAAATTACCATATCATGACGGTCAACTTGAAATTGGAAAGAAGTCTTAGCATTTATTTAAACTTCAGAAAGCGCGTGTGCCAGCAAATCATCAAGTTCTTCCATTGATCAGCTTATAACTGATTTTGGTCCATTTGAAGGCCTTTGGATGTTAAAGTCACAAATAAGTAAAGCAAGATACCCTACAGCGCCGAAGTTTGCCGTAAATTTGATATTCGAGTTGGAGGATTTGCGCTCTTGAGACCAAAGAAGGCCAGAAAGTCAGAGAGACTGATCGTCATCGGAACAGTGGTGATGTCAGATGGGGTTATGGACCATGCCCCTCGTCGAGGAAGGGGTAAATTGTCCAACGTAGTCAGGAAACGATAAACTATGAAGAGGCCCGCAACAACCATTCGCCTCTGTGATTTACTTGATATTTCGATTCAAATGAGGACAGATCCAGTAATAAGTCCCCCAAAGTTTCCAATTTCATGACTAAAAAGTCAAAATGCTTGCCAAAAATAGACGTTTGCTGTCGACTACCGTTCGGCATCCCGTCGCCCTTGTCGGGATTCAGGCTGCAGTCCACGCAGGGACGCTGAGGCCCCTGTTGCGCAAATTTTGGCCCTAGCCCGGCCAGCGTCGCCATTTGACCGTACCTACTATCCTGACTACATGTCTTCTGAAGCAATTGGAAAATTCCGCGACCGAGAAGACCACGGCATCCTGTGTTTCCCATGACTCCCCCTCCCCGCCCCTACCCCTATTGATGTCGTTTGTACTGAGCAAACTACGAAATATTAAGGCCATTGATGCTATAAACATTAAAAGAAAAAATGTATTCAAGCGAATTGAAACAACCTCATATGGGCGTGTTTCAGGCAATATAGAGAACGGTATACTACTACTACTACTACCACTACTACCACTACCACCACCACCACCAATACCACCACCAATACCAATACCAACCACCAATACCAATACCAATTCTTCTTCTTCCTTCTTCTTCTTCTTCCTCCTTCTTCTTCTTCTTCCACCTCTTCTTCCACCCCTTCCTTCTTCTTCTTCTTCCACCTCTTCTTCCACCCCTTCCTTCCTCCTTCCTCCTTCCTCCTTCCTCCTTCTTCTTCTTCTTCTTCTTCTTCTTCTTCTTCTTCTTCTTCTTCTTCCTCCTCCTTCTTCCTCCTCCTTCTTCCTCCTCCTTCTTCTTCCTCCTTCTTCTTCTTCTTCTTCTTCTTCTTCTTCTTCTTCTTCTTCTTCTTCTTTTTCTTCTTCTTTTTCTTCCTCCTTTCTTCTTCTTTCTTCTTCTTTCTTTCTTCTTCCTTCTTCTTCCTTCTTCTTTCTTCATCCTTCTTCTTCTTCTTCTTCTTCTTCTTCTTCTTCTTCTTCTTCTTCTTCTTCTTCTTCTTCTTCTTCTTCTTCTTCTTCTTCTTCTTCTTCGTCTGCTTCTTCTGCTTCTTCTTCTTCTTCTGCTTCTTCTTTCTTCTTCTTCTTTTCTTCTTCTTCTTCTTCTTCTTCTTCTTCTTCTTCTTCTTCTTCTTCTTCTTCTTCTTCTTCTTCTTCTTCTTCTTCTTCTTCTTCTTCTTCTTCTTCTTCTTCTTCTTCTTCTTCTTCTTCTTCTTCTTCTTCTTCTTCTTCTTCTTCTTCTTCTTCTTCTTCTTCTTCTTCTTCTTCTTCTTCTTCTCTTCTTCTTCTTCTTTCTTCTTTCTTCTTCTTCTTCTTCTTCTTCTTCTTCTTCTTCTTCTTCTTCTTCTTCTTCTTCTTCTTCTTCTTCTTCTTCTTCTTCTTCTTCTTCTTCTTCTTCTTCTTCTTCTTCCTAGAATACGTATCGTATCTCTATTAATTATGTTGCTACCCATTCTCTGCATTGTCGTTGGTCAGTTAGTAAGGCTCTCGACCCTGACTACTAACTCTACTCTGACTACTAAGGACGTGGGGTCGAGTCCTCGTGGAGCCTTAGCGGGGAGTCGTTTCTCGTTTTGCTATTTTAAAGCTGTGGAACTGTCGATTTCTTAGTTACTTTTTCTTTCATATCTTCCTGGTTCTAACTATTACCGACTCCTCCGCGTTCCCGTTCTTTCTTTTCGTAGTCTTCGTTTTGTTAATCATATCTTACGGTAAATTTCCAAATCAGGTCACTACACACTGTTGCACCTAGTCGTGTAAGCCTACTCCTTAAGCTTCCACAAAGTTTCTTTTTCGGTGCAATTGGTGTTAGATTTATGAACATTTTCCCATTATGAGATGAAACCGATTCCATATTTCATGTAATTAGCATTTGATACGAAAGGTATCAATAAAGACAGGGCTCTCGGCTACACATGTAGCCGAGAGACATGTCTTTATTGATACCGAGTTTGCCTACCTTCCCAAAGCAACGAATGTTTCTAGTAAAAAAACGAGTCTGGGGTGATGAATATTCATAAATTACCTACTTCAGAATACTTTTCTTGTATTGCAACTATTAATTAAGCCTCTAGGGGGTAGGTGTAAGCATCTGCTAAGAACAGGTGACCATTGCCCTTGTTTGATGGCACGCTGATTTGTCAAAGGAAGACAGCGGTGCCTTAAACTTGACCAAGTCTCCCTCCGCACTTTCCCAGTCATCTCTCACATTACTAATTCAAAGGGAATCCTCGCGGAGTATATTACCTTACAAATTAAACATCTTGGAATTTTGGGGGAACAGTGTAGATGATGTTGCGGAACTGATGTGTTCAATTTGTAATGTATATGCGATAGGAAAGCAATTAAATTACTCATCCGGTAAAAATGAAGAAAGTCGAAGGCATTTCAGGCCCTTTTTTGCAGTATATCCTTCCACGATGCAAATGACATTTTAAATGAATTAAACAAGCAGGAACCACCGTGCACCCAATTTTACAAGCTCTCCTAGCTCAAAATCTGGATAGTCTTAGTACACAAATTTGAAATCAGTGTGAAAGACCTACTCGTGAGCTTTCTTTTGAGGGGTAGTTTGTGCCCGTTGAAAACTTCTACAAGGGTCCACGAAACGGACCAACTTTTTAAGTGCTTAAGCTAATAATAAAGGAATGGTTTCGGGTTTGTCAAATACAGCCTTGTAGGTAGAGGACCGCATATCCAAATATTCTTACCCCCAGAAATATTGACAGATAAATTTAGTCACTTCAAATTTTCTGGGAGCTTATTTCTGACTGTGTTGCCTACAAAATTTGACCAATTTTTTATATGGTTTTTAAAGGCAGTGAGTTGAAATACAGACTGTGAAAAAATCAAGGCAATTTATCCAAGTTTAATGCCCTTTTGTTGTTGTTGTTGTTGATGATGTTGTTGTTGTACTCCGCTCTGTGAAGTGCCGGCTTTGAGTAGAGATCAGGGCTGAAAACATGTGATATATTGCAGATACACTTTCTGAGGTCTACTACACAGGAAGTTGTGAGAGTTATTTTATTATTTAGACTATGCATAAAAGTAGAATACATGAAACGACCAAATTAGGAAATGGAGTTGTAAGTTAGATTAAAATAAGACCAAATTTCCCTGTCTGAGAGAGGAGACCTAGCAGCCATCAGAAGAAGAGGTGCTGACTTGGGGGTAACTTCCAGTCCTAGGTGCAAGTCCTTGACATTCATTTGAAATTACATGCTGCTAGTTTCATCTTGCATACACCAACCTTGGACCTGTTTTGTACTGAAGTATCTTCTCTCAATATGAAGAATGTCATCCAGTATTCTGAAAGTAGGACCTACTTCTCTCCATGGAAGGTTGCAGTGTTAAAACCACTACCTTTGTTGGACCTAGCTTTAGAGTGGTGTTCCGAGGTTAAAGCGTGCTGTTTCTATCGGTAGTCCTACTTGTACATAACAGACCAAATTTAGGTAGCTGGAAGACTCGAACTATAGCAAGCTGACAAATAATACCGAAGGAGCAAAGCTTTGTACATACTTATAGGAGCGATCCTTCGCATCGCGTTTTGTTTAACCAAGTTACTTTATCTTTGTTATTAGACATTTGTGTTTTTTTTTTTTTTTTTTTTTTTACGGACATTATGAAAGTTGTTTCCAGGGTTGGAGGTAACGAGTTACAAAAAACGCCGTTACCTCTGGTAATTTGCATGCTAATACAATTATCTTTTAACATGCAAATTTTGAAAAACATTGAAATTTGCTAACATTAATTATGGTGGCCTAACCCGTGAATGTAGTAAAATTCTGTAGAATCTTTTGCCACGGTTGTTGGGTGCGCTCTTTAGTATGGTGCACTCTAAAAAATATCTTGTGAAATTTTCACCAGATTCCATGTTCATATGCCACCCACACAATCCTGGTTAATTTAACCAGGAATTCTTATTCGACTTAACGAAAAAACTGGTTAAAAACTAGAATAATAACCAGGTATTTGGTTAAATTCACCGGTGTATTGGTTCACATGACCATTATTTCCTGGTGAAATAAATAACCAGGATTGTGTAGGTGGCATATCAACACGGACTGGTGAAATTTTACTAGACGTTTTTAGAATGTATACTCTTTTTAGGCGGTGATTACTTAAAAATTGTTTTACTCCAGACATTATTCATTTGCATGCTAATAGACAATCAATACATCTAGTATCAAGGAAATTTTCAAGAACATTGTACACATCAAACACTTATTTAGCTTATTTCCCTGTGAATGCAGTAAAATTGTTTGTAAAATGTGGTATACCGGCTCACAGCGATATTTTTGTCACGGGTATTGCATTTTGAACGAAGTATTGCTCTCAAACCGCTTTGAGTAGATCTCTGGGTTATACGCATGCTACTAGATAATGAATGCATCTATTAACATGCAAATTTTCAAAAACATTGAATGTTCATCACATTTATCACAGTGGACTACCCTGTGAATTTAGAAAACTTCTGTAGAATATTTTGCCACGGCTGTTGACTGAACTCTTTCGTAGGGTATACCATTTTCAGGTGGTGATGACACTGTACACTAAGAACACCTATTATAGCGCATTTCCATGTGTCGTAAAATGGTTTTTAAAACGCAGTAAACCGGCTCGTATATGGTTGGCCATTCTGTTCATAACGTCTAAAACTTTACGCGTAAAGAGTTTAGACGTAATGGCCCAAATAGCCAACCTGGCCAAACGGGTCATAACGTCTAACTCTTTACGCGTAAAGAATGACAAGTGAATTCCTAAAGAACTGACCAATCACACTTTTTAAAAGGTATTTCTTTACGCGTAAAGAAAGCTTGCAACTCTTTACGCGTAAAGAAAAGTCAGATTTCTTTACGCGTAAAGAAAACGGTCAAGTTTTTACGCGTAAAGAACTGCCAAGTATTTCTTTACGCGTAAAGAGTGGCAAGATTTCTTTACGCGTAAAGAATTCCACTCTACCTGGCCATGTGGATCATAACGTGTAAAACTTTACGCGTAAAGTAGACTTCCACATTACATAGGAGTACTATTAAACAAGACAGGAACGATCATGAAGGAAAACCGTAAATTGTTATATACTTACTGAATATTTCATTATTTAGATACATATTATTGAGCATAATGAAAAGAAAATTAGTTATGGTGGTGAGGTATCTTAAGGTAAAAGAGTTAGGACTCTCTCTGGAAAAGAAGAGCTCTCTGAAGAGAAGAATGAACGCAGCTTGTGGAAGTAACATATGATCAGCGTGTTTATGGAACGCAAAAAGAACCATAATACAGACAGGTAAATGATTTGGTTATCAGCTCGTTGAAGCTTCGAGCATGCGAGATAATAATTTGATACCTACATCAAATACAGCTTGCATTTTTCAATGACGCCGTTGCTCATTGCTTACACCGCCCGTATGATATATCACAGTCACTTATCTCTCAGCCAGTACTAAGAACTTCCAGTTTAGGGGAAATACAAGGAGTAGCGGACTGGTAGCAGCAAGAGCGGCGATTTGTTCTCAATATTGGGAGGGGGGGGGGCATGAGCAGAATTTCCAATAATTTGCTGTGTGAAAAATCAAAGTCAA
Source organism: Holothuria leucospilota (assembly GCA_029531755.1). Classification (NCBI taxonomy): domain Eukaryota; kingdom Metazoa; phylum Echinodermata; class Holothuroidea; order Aspidochirotida; family Holothuriidae; genus Holothuria; species Holothuria leucospilota. Next base: position 95,339 of record JAIZAY010000091.1, on the reverse strand, counting down.
TGGGCGATTTCTCAAATATTGGGGGGACATGTCCCCCATCCCCCCCCCCCCCCGAGATCGCCGCCAATGGGTAACAGGGATTCAAGTGAAGCGGAAATAATCTTACAACACTTTTATTGGTTTTCTTTGGGATGTGTTGGTTAATTCCTCGAAAAAGCACATTAGTGTGTCTATATGGAGTCCCCTCTCTACTAGAAATGCCCTTAGAAGGAAACACGATGGGACCGTTTCCCCGTACAGAGTACTGTGTAACCTTCCGCCTTGGCATATCAATTGCAAAAGAAAACGAAAGTAAAATACTAGACAAGAACAGATGTACGGGTAAACAATTATGGATCAAAATTTAAATGATTCTTAAATTAGGCCCCTGATTCTCAAACGAGGACCCAAGGGCCCTCGAGATATCAGTTTAACGCGGCCTAAGCGTATTTTACGTGTAGCAAAAATCAAATTACCTCCCTCAAGCCAAGAACCATTACAGAGATTAATATCGTTAAACTGATATCTCGAGGGCCCTCTGGTCCTCGTTTGAGAATCAGGGGCCGAATTTAAGAATCAGAAGTTGAGAGAACTTCGCAAACTGATTATCTTGGGGTATGTATCGGTGATAAGCTGACCTTTAAATGTCATATATCAAAAATGTTAAGAAAGGTGTATTTTATTGTATCAAGTTTAGCTTACATTGTATCGCGGTTCTTCAACAAACGCGCAAAGGAAAATGTTTTCAATTGATATATACTACCGCACATTGTTATGCTGTACCAGTTTGGTATCACTTCATTTCAACTGGAGATAAGGCTAGAATAAACAAATTCCTAAAATATACTTCAACGATATTGGATTTAGATTGCCAATCATTGCTTGATACTGTGAATACAGCTGCTAGTAGGGAATTTGCTAGAATGACTGACTCATAAAATTAAAAATGACAAAAACCATTCACTGCATCAAATCAAAAAGAAACCTTAGCGATCCTAATATTTTGCCAAAATACAGGATCCAACTTTTTAAGAATTCCTTCCTCTATCGCGTGCAGTACTCATCCAGTCAGAAAATTTAGAACCTTTGCAGTAGTTTTACCAGTGCAATCTTTTTACATATTAACCTTTTAATAATTTTACTCGCTATTTTTATACACGTTTTTGTATATCTGTAAATTATTTTATCATTTGTTGTAATCGTTTTGATCTTTGATTGTTTTTGTACTCCTGTTTATGAATGCCTGTCATTTATACTGGTTTTAATAAATGAAATGAAATTGTGTTTTGCATGAAGCTAATTATCTGCAGGGGCGGATTTAGGGGGGCCAGGGGGCCCGGGCCTCCCTTCCAAAAAATTTTGAAGTTCTTTTCAACTTCATAAAACAAAGGACAAGGCCCTATTCCAATGAAATAGGCCTATGAGATGTGTGAGAGTGAAACTCAGATTTGTTCATTATTTTCTGCCTCAGAAAATAAGTGTCGGTATATTAATAACTCTGCTACTGACTTTCAGCTGATAACATTTTGGCTTATACTGGCCTCAGTAACTTTCTCTGGGCATTGCAAGGAGTTACTCATGAGCGCTGTATTAATGGATTGCTAACTTCAGTCTATTACCGGCCAGGCCCACAGCATTGGGAGCACTGCTTCTACTTTCAAGGAAATTTCAGAATTCTTTAATATTTAGGGAGGAATATTTCGACAACATCAGGCTTTTAACTATAACTTGCTGCAATATTATCTTGTAGTGTCTAATTTTAAGCCTTGTAATTTATTTTAACTTAATGCAATGTACTGTGAATTTAGGGTAAAATTTAAAATTCACTAAATTATGAACATTTTCCAGCGATATATGATCAGTTCAAAAATATACTAAAGGCATCACCATTTTACATCTAAGAAATCTTAAATTAACAAAAATTTCTCAAAGGGGAAGGGACACCCCTCCCCTTAGATCCCTCCCAGAAAAGCATCTTTCACCCACCCAAAAAGTAAAGTTCACTGAATTATGAACGCTTTCCGCCATATATGATCAGTTCAAAAAATATACCACAGACATCACCATTTTGCATCTGAGCAACCTTAAATTAACAAAAATTTCTCAAAGGGGAGGGGGCACCCCCCTCCCCTTGTGTCCCCCTCCCCTTAGACTCCTCCCCAGGACGGCGATTACTCATCACATGTTTTTCCCCTAGTATCAAAATACCCTGCACTGCCCCGGGGGGACGCCCCCCCCCCCTCCTTAGACCCCTCCCCCCAGATCGGACTTTTATACAAACCACTATGACCTGCCCCCCCCCCCTTTGCCAAATCCTGGATCCGCCACTGATCTGCACCTGCGAATGGAAGAGGCTTCACGAGGTTAACCAGTCCTAGCTACTTTTAACACAGACGATATTTTTCGCATTTACAGCAGATGAAAATAATTAAGATCTCATTGTCACGTATGACTTTAGGCACTCAGAGGCCGAGCCAAAGAAATTGCGGAGTTTCTTGTCCACATTTGCCGGAAAGCTTCACCTTCCAAACATCTCCGTAGACGTACATTTTGTGCTTTAATGCATGTGAGGACTTGAGTCTCTTAGAATTGTCACCGTGGTAGAATACGGACGATCAGAAAATCTCTCTGCCCAAGAGTGTAAGTCGAAAAAATCCGAAGGTGAAAAGAACAGAAGTTACTATCAGTGGCGGCGGAAGCATTTACATTGATGGGGAGGGGGGGGAGGGGGGCGAGCGAACCAAAATCTGATTATTAAAATAAAATGCCGAAAATTATGTGGTTACCGTCCTAAATGGGGTGTAAGGAAGGGGCGTATTTAGTGTCCGTATGCAGGCGATCTGATGTTAAATTTGTTATCTGGCGGGGTCTAGCTAGAGGAAACGTCTAGGTAAGAACTGGGGCGAAGCTTGGAAGCTCTGTGATTTGTACTAATTTGCAGGCAATAGAATGAGCATCCATGCACCATATTTTAATGGCATAGAATGTGCAAGGCTTAATAGGTCAGAAGTATAAAACTATGACCATTATCTTTTTTCGATGTGTGCAGTAATAATGAATGAGCGCAAAAAGGGCGCCCGAACGCGCCGAAAAACTGACTAATTTTAAATCAACTTTTGTTTTCGTTTCATTTAAATTGCTAAGTTGTTCACTTTCAGAGGTTTAATTCACTCTTCGCAGGGACAGTCCTCAAGCCGCACAACCCTCTTTTCCAATCTACCGTAACACACACACACACACACACACACACACACACACACACACACATTATATTATATATATATATATATTTAATACGAAAAACAGAAGACACCAGACACTCGAAATATTAAAATAATCCATAAAAGTTTAATAAAACTCGAGCAGAGAAAATGGATTATCAAATCTTCAAGGCAAACTTGGGACCCCCCTTTGAAGGAAACCCCTCCCCCTTAGATCTTTCCCCAATGTCGCACTCACCCCCCCCCCCCGCCCATGGCACAATCCTGGCTACGCTACTAGCTTAGATATAGTATCAGGGAACAAACACGTGTCCCCACCATTATCTGATTATCCAAGACGGATCTGCGCCGATGTGCGTGATCAAATGTGTCTGAGTTGTCCTTTCAAGGGGGAATGAATTTCTATCTCATGAAGGATGCAAAAGCCTAAATGCAACTAGAACGTAAAGGCGTGGGGCTCAGTCGGTGGGTAGTGCCATGCAAAACTCCCTCCTCCGTAAGCTACACGCCAACTGTTGGTGGCTCTTTGCTTAGTGTTACAAACTTTAGTTATACCCCACGGAATATTATCACAACAACTGACAATGAAAAGTCCCCCTTCATGAAAGGGGTTAGGCAACCCTGCAGGTAAATCAGCCGCCTTGCACCTACACTGAAAAACAATTATAGGCTAACTGTTGAACCAGCATAGGCCCGTAGCCAGGCGAGGACATGGGAACCGCTGTACCCTATGCGGACCACTGCATGTGTTCCCCATTTGCAGGGGGGCGATCTGTAAAAATTATTTGGGGACAAAGGGCCGTCAACTTTTGTTGACTGATGGTAGTGCGATTCGCTGGGAGACTACTGACGCGGAGCGCGACCATCGGTTGGTGTGGAGCGTCCCGCCAGGAGGTACTTCTTGCCAAAAATACCCCTAGATTGCAGGAAATGGTACTTCCCGTGCCTCATTACGGCATACCCAGAATTGCCAATTTTCAGATGTTTCATGTTCCTGGACAGTTTTAAGGTGACATTTCGTTCACTCGATTAAAAGGCCTATGAAAAATTGGGAAATGCTGAGGCCTATCGGAATGTATTACTGTATACTGTCAGCTTACACTATGGCCAGTTTGAGAAGGAACTCGGGTAGCGTTATAGCTGGCGTTTTACCAATACCCGACACATTGTTCGGGTTATGAGTGGAATTTTTTACACAATACTGAGACATTGCTTGAGAAACTGATGCGTTGCGCCGAAATTTGTGACTCTCACGCTGAATGCGTACAGTAAGAGTTAGCAGCACTGTAAATATCTGCTTGAACACATTGCACCTCAGCTACCAGGGGTGCAGGAGACCACCCTAGGTCCTCAAGGAAGGGGTCCAGGGGCTAAGCCCCTGGAAGCCAAGCGATTTGGTGCATTTTAGAGGACACAGATCACATATATTTTTTTATCTAAAATTCTCCCCAGTAGCCATTAATAGGATAATATCACAATTATTCATATCGACAAACGTGTTTAACAGCCTTTATTTTTCAGCATAACGTCTAAATATTGGGGGCATTTGATATTATGTCCCCCCAATATTTTTTATATCCCCCGCCGGGATCGCCGCCAATGCCCATTTGAAAAATTGATCGAATGCAAAATTAAATAACTTTTGAACAAAAGCCTTTTAAAAACGTATACGTCTTTGTCCATACCATTTTCTTTTATATCTACATAAAAAAATCGAGCGCTAGTCACGCTTTTAACTCCGGTTTTTGTTTTTGTTTTTAATAGTTAGTTTTTTTTAACACCCACCATTTCAGACATGCTGGCTCTTTTCAACGGTAAAACTTCCAAAAGTATGGTTCTTTACGTAGTTATGAATCTGGCCATGTTTAAAGCGGTGCTAGAAACAGTGCGGAAATCATGGGCGGGGCCGGAGGCGCTCCGAGGGCACGAAAATATTGGCAACTGACAACAAGTTGCTATAGGAAACAATTCAAATGCTTCCATCATTCATTCGTAAACAAACCTACCCAAGGAAATCTATACCTGAATCAAAATTTAGGGTCAATTTTTGGTTAAAAATCTTTTATTCGGGCCTTATTGGTGGCTAGTACTATTTGTGACTGTCGATTTTCAAATTGGCAGAGAGCTATAGTAACGCTAATATGAAGAGTTGACCGAGCAGCCCTAACTATAAGAGTTCCCCGGGCCAAGGAAAACCAATTGAAGTGCTGTAATAGTATATTCGCTCAGTTCAAATTCATTACTACCAGTCTCTTCCTTATATCCCCTAAACTGGACTGAGTCCTTTGCCTTGGGAGATTGAAACTCTGAAAAATCATAGGCCGTGTAACCAATGAGTAGTAGCATAAATGTTAAATATCAAGCTGTAGGTATGTGGTAGGTGTCGTATATTGTAGGTTGTAGCTACAAACAGGGAGCTGGTGTCTTCCAGCTCCCTGCTACAACGAGGTAACCAAATCATTACCTTGTCTTGGGTCGAGATCCTTTTTGCGTTCCATAAACACGATGTTTACAGTCGCAGTTATTGTCATGTGCACGTGCTGTAACACATGGCCTGTACAATAAAGGAAGTACTTCCAAAAGCTCCATTCAAGTCTTCTCTTCTGAAAGCTAAGTTACCGGTAATTATTTTTATGTTAAGATAGATTTCTATCTCAACTATTGTCCAGTCCCCTGTGTGCTTAATTAAATTTATTAAAAGAATGCAATATTTCGTAGGAAACAATGTTATGGTTCTCCGAGTCATGATTCTTTCTGATATGTTAAGCATTTCTGCTCTGAAATGTGAAAGTCTACTTTACGCGTAAAGAGTTTGAAGATTTCGTTACGCGTAAAGGATTTCAATCCACCTGGCCATGAGTCATAGCTGTAAACACTTTACGCGTAAAGAAGACTTCCACATTACATGGAGTATTATTGCACAAAACAGAAAGAATCAGGATGAGAAAACAATAGAATTGTTACTTACTAAATATTTCATTAATTTAATACATGTAACTAAGCACACTGGAAACTTAATTAGTTGGGATGGAAATGTTTATTAAGAAAAAAAAAGAGTCAAGCTCTTTGAAGAGAAGAATTTGAACGCAGCTTGTGGAAGTACCATATCAAGTAGGGCTGCATTTGTCCATGTGACATACACGTGCACAGTTGCCGGCCCGGGTACACTCCGTTATGTGGTGTAGGCCTACACATGGAATATCTGTTAATACTTCCATAAGCTTTGTTCAAAGTTTTCTTTTCAGAAAGAAGAAAGCTGAGTTACCGGTATTATATTTATGTTAAGATAGGCCTACCTTTCCATCCTAACTAATGTGCTTACTTAAGTTATTTAAAGAATGCAATACTTCGTAAGTAACAACATAATTATTCTTTCAGTCCTTCTCTGCTATGATAAGCACATCTGTTTTGAAAAGTCTACTTTACGCGTAAAGACTTAGACGTTATGACCCTCATGGCCAGGTGAAGTGAAATTCTTTACGCGTAAAGAGAACTTGCCCTTACTCAAAATCCATATATGGCCCAGATATGGGATTTCATATCTGGCTCATATCTGGGCCAGATATGGAATTCATATCTGGCTTGTACAAGAATTGGGCAGATATAACTTGATATAATATAAAGGCCATATATGGCCATATATGGCCCAGGTAAAGTTTCACTTTTATATGGCCCAGATATGCCCCATATATGGCTACTCCATTTCTGGCCCATATATGGAAAATCCATATATGCCACATATAAAGAGATTTATATCTGGCCCATATCTGTGCCATATATGACCCATATAAAACTTTATATGGCTCACTCTTTATATGGCCCATATCTGGCCCATATATGGAAATTTATATCTGGCCCATATCTGCACCAGATATGGAATTTATATCAGATCGGATAAAAAGTTAGGCAGATATAACACAGATCTAAACCAGAACCAGATCTAAACCCATATATGGCCTGATAAAGTTCTATCTGGATCAAGCCTTTATATGGCACAAATCTGCTCTAGTTATGAATCATAGTTAGGACTTATAGTCCACACTCCTCATGGAGACTTTGAACACCAGAAAACAATGTTTAAGTGCTCCATGAATTAGAATTTAATGTATTAGGTTGAATTGACTTAAGTACATAAATTCAACTTATTTCATAACAGTGAACAGAAAAATGCCTTGAAATTTCCTATTTTATGTAATCACAGTGATATGGGCTTCTTATTTTAAACTTAATTACGTATTTGACTCTAAATTTTGTTTACTGCGTGGTGCATATTTTACTTTCAACTTCCTAAATCATGAAAAATGTAGGTTTAGATACAAGCTCCGCCCAAATATGCAAATTATTTGCCTAAGTTCACTTAGTACACTGCGGTATTAACAGAAGTGTAGCCACTAAATAACTGCAATGTCTGGGAAGGTGGTGCTGTATCCAAAACATGTCTTAGTTTGTAACAAGCATAATCCAAGAATCAAATCAAATAAATAATAAAACAAACTAACAAAATGCTCATTTGCATATCTAGCATATCAAGTTATATCTGGCTTGATATGGCCATATCAAACTTTATATACATATCTGGATCACGATTATATCAAGTTATATCTGGCTTTATATGGCCATATCAAACTTTATATACATATCTGGATCATGATTATATCAAGTTATATCTGGTTTTATATGGCCATATCAAACTTAATGTACATATCTGGATCACAGTTTTATCAAGTTATATCTGGCTTGATATGGCCATATCAAACTTTATATACATATCTGGATCACGATTATATCAAGTTATATCTGGCTTTATATGGCCATATCAAACTTAATATGCATATCTGGGTTATGTTTTAATCAAGTTATATCTGGCTTGATATGGCCATATCAAACTTTATATACATATCTGGATCACCATTTTATCAAGTTATATCTGGCTTTATATGGCCATATCACACTTTATATGCATATCTGGGTTGTGTTTTAATCAAGTTATATATGGCTTTATATGGCCATATCAAACTTTATATGCATATCTGGGTTGTGTTTTAATCAAGTTATATATGGCTTTATATGGCCATATAAAGTCTTTAATCAACCAGATATTTCCAGATATAAAGCCAGATATGGATTTTGAGTAAGGGTGCAACTCTTTACGCGTAAAGAAATTTGACAGGTCTTTACGCGTAAAGACTTGAAGATTTTCTTTACGCGTAAAGAAATGTCTTTCAAGGGCTGTGATTGGTTACTTCTTTAAGACGTCATTTGACATTCTTTACGCGTAAAGTTTTAGACGTTATGACCCGAATGCCCAACCATACTCGTAGCGCTGTTTTTGTAGGAGTATGCACTTTGAACGAAATATTGCTGTCAATCCGCTTTAAGTAGACTTTTGATAATTTGCATGCTACAAGACAAAGAATGTGTGTGTGTGTGTGTGTGTGTGTCTATAGGCCTATATATATATATATATATATATATATATATATATATATATATATATATATATATATATATATATTTCTCTAATTCGGCACTTAAGGGGAAAGTTGTTGTTGAAAAGTCGACCTTAAGGGGAAAAAATTTTTCGGGTGAAATATAAGTTTCGCCTTAACGTTTCCACACACTTTTTCTATAGGAATACGTAAACTTACAAGGGCGCCCTCTTAGATTTACAAACTAGATGCCATTACTTCAAAGTTGTCAAATTTACGGACACCTAGCTGTTAACACGAACGGATGGCTTGCCATTGAAATAACGTTAATCATATGTTTAGACGTTAGGGCGAATTTATTTCTTGTGTATTTTATTATCTTTTTTTCGCCCTATGTACAAGCAGATATAACAATTTCCCCTTAAGGTGGGAATTAGCGTTATAATATATATATATATATATATATATATATATATATAGCGCCACAAAAAGAAGGTAGGGCCGAGCGGTGGAGTGGGAACTCGGGCAACTGGAGGTCACCCGAGGTCAGGATACGGGGGGAGGGGCCAGACTAGACTTTTAAAGAGAACTGGTCAGGAAGAACGGCACGACTACAGAATAAAAATAACATACCAGCGTCCTGGTTTAACTTAGAAATATATTAAACAAATTCGGCTCTCTCAGAGCCCAAAACAAAACAGCAGCGTAACATAGCAAAACAACTAAGTGAATTTCTGGCTCCCTTTAAGCAAACGGTAAAAGAAATAATTACTTAACATAAGACATTTCTTGTATGAATCAAAATAATGGTTACAAACCTGCCGTGGGGGAAACCGCAGACGTGGATTGACCTAGTATTAACGAGGCCGGGCACAGGCAGGAGACCCTCTAAAGAAAATTCCAACTATCACTAATTATGACCGGGGCCCTCCCTCCCGCTTGGGGACACGCCTAAAAGAAAACCGCCCAAAGCATCCCTTAACCCAGGGTAAAAAGTAGGGGAGATACCAGCGTCCCGAGCTCGAACACAACCCCGGACCCGCTCCAAACTATAAACAAATTAGACTTAAATTACTTACAAATACACTAGCCACCCCGACGGCCTCCGGACTTCAAAAAACGCGGACTTCAAAAATAGACACAAATTAATAAGACTGGTGTTTACTGTAAGAAAAGGAGCGAGTCATGGGTTTGGACAACGCCCGCTCCTGCAAAAACTTCACGGAAGGGAAACAAGAAGGAGTGGAATGCTGACTGGCATGCAGCTGCTCTGGCATCGTGCCAGCGTCCCGGCCTGAGGAGAAGAAAACAAGAATAATAGAGGTAAGTGTACACACACAAAGCCACGTTACCTTAAGAATGCAACTGCGTGGCTGGCACGCAGGTTAACAAAGTAACAGCCACGAAGCCAAAACACAATAGCGACCCCACTCGGTCGCTACAATATATATATATATATATATATATATATATATATATATATATATATATTGTTGGGGTCGCAGTGGGTCCTCGAAACGATTTGGAAAGGTTCATTAACTTTGCTGAAACGTTCTGCCCGTTTTTGAAATTCACTCACTGTATTTCCAACTCCTCAGTAGTGTTTTTAGACACGGAATTATCCATCTCCGACCGTAAAATCAAGTCCAATCTCCACTTTAAGCCCACTGACTCTCACAACTACCTCATGTACCCTTCCAACCACCCCAGATCTTGTACCAATTCGATTCCTTTCTCACAACTTTTACGGGCCAGACGGATTTGTTCCGACGACCAGGATTTCACTTAAGTCTCCAAGCAGATTATTTCTTTTTTTGAACAACGCCAGTATCCACAAAGAGTGCTCTCTAATGCCCTGAAACGCATACAAGGAATTGATAGAGCCTCTGCCCTTGCCCCCAAAACTAACTATACACCCACCAGACGTATCCCGTTGGTCCTATCCTTTCACCCATGTACAGGAATGTAGAGACCTTCCGTCATGACCCCTGAACCCCCCCCCCCCCCATCACAGCATTCAGAATTGAAAAGAACATATCTAAGCACTTGGTCCGTGCCTCTCAACGTCAAGCAGTAGTGCCTAACACCCCAGGAACTTTTCCTTGCAACCGTGGGAGATGCAATACTTGCCCGGTGGTGAGTTATGACAAAAACCTTTCCATTGTAGGTCCCAACAACAACCGGTTTAACGTTCATCAGCATTTTACCTGTACTTCAGCCAATGTTGTTTACGTTCTCGTATGTAAACGCTGTAATATACTGTACGTGGGAGAAACAAAACGTCGTCTTGCTGACCGAGTCACTGAGCACCTGAGGTCAATCAAACAGAACCTCCCAGGGTTCCCGGTAGCCACACACTTCAATCCCCCGTCAACATGCTCGATCCGTGACTTGATGGTTTCGGCGGCCATCTCGTGTCGAGGTTCCGATCATGACCACCTAGCTGCCGAAAACCGCCTAATCATGAAACTTGGAACCCTGTCCCCACATGGTCTGAACGTTAGACTTGAACTGTTATAACGCAGCAATTCCTGCATTGTTTTGACTTGTGGTAACCACTTAACACTGTCTGTTTTCCTAGCCGAGTTGTACCGCGCCCAATTTTATTGTGTATTTTTTAAATTGTACGTTTGGCCGTGTCAACGATCAGTTGCATTTTTGCCACCTGATGAAGGGTTTAAACCCGAAACGTCGTGGAATTTTTCACAAACTTTTAGCACTTCATTTTTACCTACCTACTTCATAAGTGCTACGCAGTACTTTGACCTTATATATATATATATAGATAGATAGACAGATAGATAGATAGATAGATAGATAGATAGATAGATAGATAGATAGATAGATAGATAGATAGATAGACAGATAGATAGATAGATAGATAGATAGATAGATAGATAGATAGATAGATAGATAGATAGATAGATAGATAGATAGATAGATAGATAGATAGATAGATAGATAGATAGATAGATAGATAGATAGATAGATAGATAGATAGATAGATAGATAGACTGTAGATAGATTAGACACACGATAGATAGATAGATAGATATTAGATAGATAGATAGATAGATAGATAGATCTAGATAACCTTAGATAGATAGATAGATTAGATAGATAGATAGATAGATAGATAGATAGATTCAAGATAGATAGATAGATAGATAGATAGATAGATAGATAGATAGATAGATAGATAGATAGATAGATAGATAGATAGATAGATAGATAGATAGATAGATAGATAGATAGATAGATAGATAGATAGATAGATAGATAGATAGATCACTCTTTCAAACACTCGTCAATACAAGACACCCCACAATCAAATATATATTCAACAGCTCTCAAGACAACATTCTGTTCTTAGACGTAGAAATCACGTAGTACAACGCACAGCTCGAAACCAACTGACTCTCACTCATACCTATTGCCTACATCATGCCACCCTAAACACACTTTTGCAAGCATTCCATACAATCAGGCTCTTAGAGTCAACCGGAACTGCTCCACGGATGACACCACTACTTTCCACTTAAATGAACTTCAAACTCACTTTAGCAATAGAGGATATGACGCTTCAATTGTAAGCCAGCAAATTCAAAGAGCTAAGCAAACTGAATTACTCGCATATAAACCTAAAAGGAAAAACAAACGCATACCCCTTATTGTCACATACTCCCCAATTTTCGCGAGCCTCCCGAAAAAATTACAAAAATGTTCACGACACATACAAAACTCCCCTGAACTTAAGTCAATTTTCACGGAGCCACCCATGGTGGCCTTCAGACGGCCTCGCTCCCTCCGTGATCTCCTCGTAAGAGCTAGGGAACCCACAACCATAAGTCACACCACAAATAGCCCTGCACCCCCCGGATTCTTCCCATGCAAATCAAAAAAATGTGTGATGCACAGATATATTCATGGTACCAAAAAATTTCAAAGCACGCACACAAAGCAAGAATTCCTCATCACAACACACATTGACTGTAAAACATCCTGGGTAATCTACCTAATAACTTGCACACAGTGCGGAAAACAGTATGTAGGCAAAACAGAAACAACACTCTACACAAGATTCAGTAACACGAGGTCAGAAATTAATAACTTTCATGATAATACTCAAGCGAAGCGCCTCCCATACACAACACATTTCAATTCAATACATCACACAACAGACAATGTTAGAATTACCGGTATAGAGTCAATAACAACACAATCACGTACTGCCATCCTCCCACAGGGAAACATTCTGGATCAATAAGCTTCATACATTACACCCAAACGGAATCAATGTCTACAAATAACCTCCCCACGTGATCATGACACACCCCACTAAACACACACACCAACATCCCATTTAGCGACTACAACGTCCAGCACCAACATCTCATCAACTTTAACATGTAAGATATTTGTTATTTATTTTCTTTTCTTTTCTTTTCTAATAATGCTTTAAGAAATTTATGTTCTGAATAACTTAGTTTAAGTAAACTTATCTCAAGTTTCATTAGTTTAGTTTCATTTGTTTCGTTTATCCAGAACCTGATGAAGGCCAGAGGGCCGAAAGCTTGAATTAACAGTTTACACGTAAAGCGACGGCCTTCTCGTTTTTACCGTATTTCTTACGCATATATATATATATATATATATATATATATATATTATATATATATATATATATATATATATATCTATATATATATATAAATATACAGGCAAATTTTCAACAACATTGAAAATTCACAACATTAATTACAGAGGCCCAACATGTGAATATAGTAAAAGTCTGTAGAATCTTTTGTCACGGCTTTTGGCTGCACTTTTAGGTAGGGAATACCATTTCCAGGCGGTAAGTACTAAACAATGTTTTACTCCAGACAATGGTGATTTGCATGTTTTAGACAATGAATACATCTAGTATCATGAACATTTTCTAGAACATTGTACACTTAGAATGCTTATTATAGGGATTTCCATGTGATTGTCGTAAAATGGTTTGTGAAATGCGGTATACCGTCTCCTTGCGCTGCTTTTGTTAGGGGTATTGCATTTTGAACAAAGCATTGCCGTCAGACCGCTTAAGTAGACCTCCGGTAATTTGCATGCTACTAGATAATGAATGTATTTATTGACATGCAAATTTTAACAACATTGAATATTCACAACATTAATTGCAGAGGCCTAACCTGTGAATGTAGTAAAACTCTGTAGAATCTTTTGTCCCGGGTTTTCGCTGAACTCTTTATTACCGGTATACCATTTGCAGGCGGTAATAACTCAAAAATCGTTTTACTCCAGACAACGGTCATTTGCATGCTCATAGATAAGAAATATATCGAGCAACACGCCTATTTTAAAGAACATATCACACTTGGAACGCTTATTATAGCGCATTTCTATGAGTGTCGTAAAATTGTTTGTAAAGTGCAGTATACCGTCTGGTAGCGCTATTTTTGTTAGGCGTATTGCATTTTGAACAAATTACTGCTGTCAAACCGCTTTAAGAAGACCTGTGGTAATTTGCATGCTACTAGATAATACAAATGCCTTCTAACATGCAAATTTTCAACAACATTGAATCTTGACAACATAAATTACAGTGGTCTAACCTGTGAATGTAGTAAAATTCTGTAGAATCTTTTATCACAAAACCATGGTGAAAGTGGTCGAAGTGTGAGAAGGCGTTTCTCGACAAGGGCGTGGATAAGATGTTTTTTTCTGTATAGTTTAGATTTCAAGAAGAAAATTTAGATTTCATGTAAAGGGAAACTGCGGTCACCCCAATTTGAATGAGTGTACCCGGGTATCCTATTTCATGAATGGCTTTTTAAAGATCACGTTACAATGTTTCTCACTGAGTTGTGAAATTTACTTATAGAGGAACTCCTAGGTTTACCTTGAATATGCAATACTTATGTTCTGACATATCGAGAAAGATACTTGAAGTGAAATAAGGGGACATTTGTGAGATTTAGCTTTTATTTCAAAACAAGTTTGCGGCGACTATTTATGCCCTTTAAACTTACATTTTTACCAGCTTATTGAGTTTAGCTAATAATTATAGGTAATCATAAGCTATTTTATATTTAGCCAGCATGTATGCTGGTGTATTCAAGCAGTGGCGTCGGCACGGGGGAGGGGGCATGGAGGCACGTCCCCCCCCCCATCGATTTCAGAATTTCTTTTTTTTTAAATTTTAAAATGATCCAAAAAGCATTTAAGATATAAATTTCTGTAGGGCGTAGAGTGAGGTGTGTTTTCGACCGAGTGATGAATCTACCATAATCATTTTCTATCACAAATGGTTCTCAAACTATCATAATTTTCGCAAATCTTTCGTAAACTATCGAAATTTTTGCCCGCTCAGCTCACTTTAAACCTTGTCTCAATATTGTTCTTATCGTCAATATCTTCCGGTAGCAACTCGCGGAGAAGCGCAGCAGCAAAAGTTGTGAAAGCTGTTTACGAATTCTCAGGTGAAAGACTGGCTTTGTGATTGGCATATAGGTTTCTTGGGAATTGAAAGTGTCTCGATGCATAGCATGAATGCAGGTTTTATCATGGAAATCTTATCTAATGAAAAATTTCGACGCGCATTCGTCACGGTTCGCACTCCATCTCATGGCCATTATTAAGGTAATAATACATGCTATTATTCTGATCACAACGCCTTTCCAAAAAACAGAAGTACGTCTACAACCTCTGTGCCGGGGGCCTCTCATCGATATGGGATCTTTTCAATCTAATTTGCAGCATGACATGGAAGGTTGAGGGAACGTATTTGCCGTTACACATTTTTCAAAAGTTTTTACCGAGCCCTTCTAGCGCAGCCATTATCGGCATAGATGGTGATTGTTGATACACATACTACAAAAAAGTATTCTGAAACGCCCTTGTTAGTCCTTCACCTCTCTTGCTATACCCATAGGCGAAAGGGAAGACATTTCACAGGGAGGGCGGAGGGTGTTTGCCCTGAAAATTTTGAAAATTGCCCTGATTTTCCCCTTTTACTACGATAGCACTGAGGACGGGTATGGATGAGTCCCCCCCCCCCCACCAACTATAAAGAAAGATATTATTTCGGGAGATATTATTTCGTTGTGCAACTAATAAGTACTTTGCCCTGTTGGCAAACTCCGCTACCCGCCGCAGTGTCCACTGCACTGCCCCTGCCCTGAAAATATAAGTGTCAGTGCCCTGAAATAAGCATTTTCCCTGCTATGGGACGGCTGCAGCCCCCCGACCCCGCCTCGTACGCCTATGGCTATACCTATCAGGGAGGTCTAATATCACCTCCCTGCATCTGTATACTCTCTCCCATTCCCCATTGCTGGAAGCTGTTTGACTGGATTTTCGTTCAAACAGTGTAAAAATACGATAGTTGTAAAGTGCTCAGCATCATACTCTACAACAGTGATTCTCAAACTTTTCGAGGGTGAGGGCCAAGTGGAGAGGCTGGAAAGAGGTCGAGGGCCGCAGAGGATCTCAGGCTAAGAGGGAGGACAATAATTAGTAAGAGCGAAATCCATATTTAAGCGGACCCGAAGCTGTATCTATGGCAAGCAGTTTTCATAGGAAACGGTTCCTTAAGAGGGCAGTTTGCACCTTTGCAGAGTCCAACTCGACCTCATCCCGACAGGCCCCACAGTGGTTGGGGCCCCACAATGGTTGGGGCTGAGGTCAGAAAATTTTGCTTTCCAGGCGCTATAGATTGCAGGAAACCGCACTCCTCACCACAAATTTGCCTCTTCAATCAGGGGTGGCGCCAAGTGGCGGCCAAGCTCCCCGACAGAGCGGCCGGGTTGCCAAAAGGATGGTAAAAGCGAAATTTTGGCGCGCGAAGCGTGCCAAAGATTTTGAGATCACTGTTGAAGAAAATATGAAAAGTGGTGGCTTATACTGGGCAATATGCCCCACTCCTCAAGGCAAAAACAAAAGAAATTTGTTGAGCTACGGCTGTTCGTCGTCAGGGTTCCATAGTTTATCATACCTACTAAGGCATTCCGACGAAGCGGAGTCTCCCCGACAATAGGGGTTATGGCCCCTTGCACCTCCCTCACCTGGGGCCACCCGTCTACAATCTGAGTCTACCATGCGTGAGTCACCAGTATGGTCATTCTTATGTTTATCATGCGTCGGTTTGAGGTATAGGGGAAACATCTGGCATCCCAAAGTAAGTAGGTTGCCGATGAAAACAGCACTCTGACAGCGAATGAAGTCACAACAGTGCACTTATCCTTCGTTATTAGCCAGCCCAGTGTGTGAGGAAGTTCTTGATCAGTGTCACAGTTAAGTTAGACAACTCCTTATGAATATTCATTTTGTGTTTTACAGCTGCTAAATGTTTTACGTATCTGATTTCGTAATCCCCATAGGTGCCTGGGAGCAGTTGCAGGGTGTGTTGGGCAGTTGCCGAACATCCTGCAACGAGGAAGCACGCATCCTGGTGAGGGAAACAAAAAGTTTAAGAGATGTAACGCCAACGTTGAAGGATCTTGGAGACGGGCGAACTTAAGTATTGGTCAGCGAGGACCGTGCTCCCGCCGAGCCAATTTCAAGCGCAATTAGGCGTGCAAAGTAAGCTGCATTGTGTTGTAACTTTTCCCTCACCAGCATAGGTAGATATGATCCCCATTTTTATCGACTGGACCACTGCACGGTTGGGCTGACCCCAAAAATCCTCATTCCGTAAACTCAAGTTTTAGTCTGAGTTGAGTTTGAGTTTATTTCCACGGTTAAATATACAACATTTACAACATTTACACAAGGTGGTGGAGGAGGATTGAGGAAGCAAAGCTTGTGCGAGCAGTCCCCCTTAACAAAGCAAATCATGACAAAACAAAAACAACCAAATAAACAAAGAAAAGTCAAAACCACCTAGGAAGAATAATCGCGAAGCAAACTCAAGTTGCCACTGTGTGGATTAACTTGAAGAAAAGTTAAACCTAGGCGTATGGGAAGACATTTCAAATTAAAGGGGATGGTTGGAAAAGTGTTTGCTTGGAAAGTTTTCCTTAATCGCAAACAGTCATGACATAAAACTTGAGAACTGTTTTTCCATGTGTCCCTAAAGTTGTGCGGTACGGGTGGCCGTAGATGCAGCCCAACGCCTACAGATCCATGAATAGGTCTATGAATGCCCATGTTTGTTCTGCAAAAATGTTAGAATAACAGCTTGTGAATTTGGGAAAAAATGACCCGGGTTTTAAACTGGGAGAGAAAATAACCAAGAGGGTCCTATCATGGATCTTAAAATTAGCCTGATTATTCCCTCAAGAGGATTGTTACGAATTCTGAGATGAATACGAGGGCGAATCCTAGTACGACATCTTGATCTCTTTTGCTTGCTTCTGACTGATGTTTAATAGCTCGACGGCCATGTCCATGCATGCGTAGCACGACGCATGTTTTCTGTAATAGATTAATTGTTTTTAATGACATGTTTTATTTCTTGTCGAAGGCAAAAGGAATCTATGCGACGGTGATGTCGTGTGTGCGTGTGCATGTATGTGCGTGTGTAGGGTCCTATGTGTGTGTATGAGATAATATGTGTGGAAACAAGCCAACTCGGACCTACGCCAACTCAAAAGTATTGAGATCCATCGTTATGTTTTAATAAAATGTGAAGTCCAGTATCCTAAATATTCCACAAGTGAAGATTTTAGACTGCATTAGGCCTCCTTTTAGAAAGACAAGTGTTGAAATATGAAAAACCTGTGTGGGAAGTCAGATTAACCCCTCAGGCTACTGTATATATTTCCTATGACGTTTGCATACCATGCGTTTTCTGCTTTCGGGCCAACTCAGTTCCATGCAACTCGACCCTAACAAACTCGGCCCCTGACCAAGTCGGCCTCAAACCAGCTTAGCCACAAACCAACTCGGGCCCTGATCAAGTCGGCCCCAGACCAACTCGATCCCGAACCAACTCGGTCCCAGGCCAACCTGGCCCCTAGCCATCTCGGTTTACAACCAACTCGGCCCCGGTTAATTCGCCTCGAGTAAAAATTCCCTGTCCACTTTTACAGGGAGATTGCAGTCGACCCAAGTTTATTTTCAAGAACCTGCTCAATCTTACTGATCTCCACTAAATTCGCTTACTAGTATGTTTCATTATGTTTCTGTATAAAAACATTGAATACTGAAAGTAACCAAGGAGTTATTTAGCATAAATTTAAAACATAAGTAACAAAAATATTGTCACACGGCTGCCCCGGCGTGCTGCCGACTCTTATTACGCCACCTGGAATCATGGGCGTCAATCTTTACTCGAATGTGGGAGGGACATGGCCACTTCTGTCAAAAATTTGCTGTGTAAAAAATCTTAAGTCAATGGGCGTTTTTCCAAAATGGGGGGGACGTGTCCCCCTGTCCCCCCCCCCCCAGGATTGACGCCCATGCCTGGAATCCACCACCGGTTATCGCGTAGCCGTGGCGAAGACTCTCCAAGAAGTTTTTGGTCTCAAATACCTCCCACGGGGCAAATGACACATTCTATCATATCTTGTACATCTATAAGTTGCATCTCCACGACCTCAATTTTTGTTTATTCCACGCAAATTTAGAACCAAATTTAGCATACCAAGGGTATATCATGTAGGCTTTTTTATAATATAAAACATGCTATAGCAGGGTATGAAAATAATATGCTCTGGAGGAAGAGCATTCGTTCTCTGGTCAGGAAAAGTAAGCCACGTGAAACAGTATCTACGGCGGGGGGTCCGGGGACCTACCCGAGAAAATTTGGGGAAGACGGAAGATGCAGTCTCCTCAGTTCTAATAAAGGCTGTAAAATCATACTTGGGACCTTGAATTTCCAGCATTTACTGTATTTTTTCTCAAGTACCTAAAATTTCATCATTATGGTTTGCAAATCTCAGGGAAGAATACCCCAGCAGGCTGCAGCCATGTGAATCATGATGTACTAATTCAATCAGTGGAGTTTCTATTTGAAATAGCAGCTTCCTGATTCATCAATAGCAGCTTCCATCATCTTCGTACCGCCCCTGCAGCTGATATCCGCCGCCTTGTCAATACTTTGTAAATTTTTAGCTGCATCTGAAGATCCACTGTGCCCTGCATTCCCGTCCCTTGTGGCTGTTGATTTTGTGAAACATTTTGTATACTTTATTTCATAGTATGTAAAAGGAATTTCCATTGAAAACTTGAGTAAAGAGATAATATTAAAACACCTTTTAAATAAAATAAAGATCTTGTTCGAAACACAAGTCCGCAAGTGTGACTGGAACACAAACACTTCTATCATGATTTTTCGTATTGGGACCGAGTTGGCTTGGGGCCGAGCTGGCTTGTGGTCGAGTTGGCATGGGGCCGAGTTGGTCTGGGTCGAGTTGGTCTTGCAACCAGGTTGGCCTGCTTCCCGTATTCATACCTACTTATGTGTTCAGCCTGTAGATTGCCAGTCAAGTCGTCCTTAGCAAAGTCGGCGTTTTGAAAATCGCTCCGGCTGAGGCCAACAAAGTCGTCCCTCAAGTGGAGTGTCAAATTACATAAAACTCTTCAAGAATGTTTCTACATGATGTCTCCTTGCTGTATAGAGCCTAGAAACGTCAGTTTCCGTCGAGTAGAGAAGAGTGAAATAGTTGAAGGGAAGTTGTAACACAATCAAAGCTGTCTTGCTTAGTATGTATACGCTACGCTACTACTTCGAGCGCACACTGCACTGCCTCAGCTAGTATGTTCCGACGTTCCGAGCGGGAAAATATACCTGTTTTGTATCAAAAACCGAATGCCACTTCAAAAAAGAAAAAAAAAAGATACGGTATTGATTGATGTGTTCTTACTTTCACAATTATAACTGAAAGCAGTACACCTAGCCTTTTTGTATCGCCATGAGCCGACAAGAAAACTGGCCATGTAGTCATTCACCACAAACTTCCCACTGTGCTACTAAAATCACCTCTTTGGAAACAAGTTCTACCGTAGTCTTGCAATTGTACATAACTGCATACATGAAAACAGCAGAGTGAAAACGTAAAAAAAAAAAAATACACAATACCTCCAATTCTCCTAAATATTTAATGTGATACTAGTTACTTTCACATTGACTTTCACTTAATTTCGTTCGTTCCGGGGCCTCTGGCCACCTTGGGAGGTGGGGGCCTGTGCCCTCGGCCGCCCTTTAAACACGCTACTGGGTAGGGTAGTTTTTGCATAGGTTTTCAAATGATCGATTTTTTCACTTCTTCTATACCAAATCGTTCCAAATTATCAAAATATTCGTGCTTTCTATTTTAACTTTCCATCCAAAAAGTCAAAATCAGCCAGCATAACCAGCTAGGTCATACACTCTCTGATCATGCCAAGGCTTACTCGGCTAGAGACGTCTTACCGTATGTTAGCAGACCGTTCCGCATTTATAGCTATTGAAAAGAATTGCTAAAAACTTTTGACGTTTTTACAGAGGGAACAAAAAGGGGGTTTCGTCCTTGAATTGAGGACGGCGGAAGCATACTTCACCGCATTTTTGACTGGAGGCTTTCGCCCCCAGCCCCGCTTTCTACTTGCGACCAATGATGACCTTCAGAGAGTGTCGTGACATCCTCTCCCTGTCTCCACCCCACAAACGCTTTATAAAGCAGATGTTCACTACTGGGTCTGGCACGAGCTTATTACCCGCATGACGCAGTATTACAAAAATAATGGTCGAATTGTGATACCTGTGATCATCTGTTCATGGCGCTTAATTGGAATGGACAGATAATTATGTTCCAGAATATATAATATTTTTTCATACTTAAGAGCTTCGGTAGCTTTGACTCGTTGTCCCACAGGGGCGTTGCCCTGGACACCACCAGGGGCCCAGAAGAGCTCCCAAACACCACGGTACTGTGGAACACTTCTCGTTTTCGTGGCATCGTTTAGTGATTTCAAAATGAGACCCCCAGGACAGATCTATGCACCATTCTGTCTGTGGCCCGCAAAATTTTGCTGGTGACAAATGTGAAAATAATTAAGAACCCCTGTTTTGGTGTATACTTTTCAATAGGGAGACTCGGACTCGGACTCGGACCCTGTGACTAGGACTCGGACTCGGACTCGAATACCAGTGACTCGGACTCGGGAGGTGGGGACTCGACTACAGAGCTGCTAGCTTCATGTGAATAGGGAGCATTTTCAGGAAAAAACAACACCATACCAAAGCAACTGTGACAGAAGGAAGTTAGGGGTGAGGGTGCACTACCCGACATTTCAGGCTATATGCCGTTGCGTCTACTGTTCAAAACTGGGCCAAATGACAGGAATAAATGATCCGAAAAACTGAATCTTATCAAGACAAAGGAAAACTGTGAACCGTGCAAGAACTGATTTTGAGCTAAAAAAATATAAAATGACAAGCAGCCGGAAAATCTTACTTGTTGAAGTTTGGTAAGACTTTCAGCTTGAACCGCATAAAGCGATCAAAAAAATACACAATGACATATGTCCTGGAGGAATCGAACTCGCGATATGATACATCGTCTGATGGTAAAAACCTTGTCAACAGACTTTAAGACTGCTGGTGTATTCAAGTATTTTAATACCGTTCCTGGAAAATTCACCTCCCCCTGAAAATTGCCACCGTTCCTGCATGGACAATTCACATTCCCAGGAAAATTGCCACCGTTCCTGGACAATTCACCTTCACAAGAAAATTGCCAGCCCAAAAATTTTCCGAGGACAATTACCACACGGACAACTACCACTCGGACCCCAGGGGGTTGGGGAGGGGGAGTAAGAGCGGACGCGCAGGAAGTCGTGGTCTTCTCGGGATCCCGACGCTTGGGTACGTAGCGCCAGAATTTGTTCAACAAGGGTCCAAGCTTCCCTTCGTAGGACTGCGGCCTGAAGCCGCGACAAGGGTGACGGGGTTGCCGAAAGGTTAGCAAATTCAAAATTTTCGGCCTGCTTTTGAGGGTTTTTATTCGTCAAATTGAAAAATTTGGGGGATTTACTACAGGAATCTGATTTGAATCAAAACATCAAATAAATCAGAGAGGCGAATGGCTGTTGGGCTCTACTTGATATTTTATCGTTTCCCGTGACTACATTGGAAAATTTACCCGACCATGGGGGTCCTTCCTCGACGAGGGGCATGGCCCCTACCCCCATCTGGTGTCACGTACAAATTTCCGGACGGCGATCAGCCTCCCTGACTTTCTGTGGTCTCAAGAGCACAAATCCTCAAACAGTTTACTTTCTTGTGACTTTAACATGCTACGACTTTTCAAAGGGCTTAAAACAGACCAAAATCAAGTAAAGCAAATCAATGGAAGAATGATTGCTGGTACACTAGGACTTCTTTCCAAAAACTTCACTGTCATGATATGGTGAATTAAATATTTACTGACGGCCAGCTTGGTTGTTCTGTGGTTGGTAGCTTTCACCAGACGAAAGTTTTTGTATTCCAGCGCGAATCAAGAGAAAGAGGTGGATGGGAGGTGAGGGGGGGGGGGTTGTTCGGGGCACCCCGGTTGAATATTCTTTACATCACTCTTCAATAGGTCGCTATACTCTGCATTTGTCAAACCTGAAGTCACCTGCTCCACCTCAATTAAATAGTGCTGCATACGCGGATGAACAAGTCTGTATTTAACGAACCCGAAACAGTTCCTTTCTTATTAACTGTAACACATAAAATTTAATCCGTTCCGTGGCCTCTGGATCCTTGTAGAAGTTTTCAACGGGCACAAGCTTCCCTGCCGTCATACCAAAGCTTTCAAGTCGTTTGTCCATAGTGTTTTCAAAGATGTGTAACATCATGACAATTCAAATTTGGAGCATCGAGAACGTCGCTTACAGTGGCGCCGCCAGTATTTGGTGATGGGGGGGGGGGCACCACAGATGACAAGGTAATACCACCTCAGCTCATTCCAAGTCTGCGTTAATGTGTACCTTTTCATGCGCCCTGCGATTGTATACAGTAGTGTGGGATCCTTCCTTTGTCACTAGATAAAGGTGCCATCCAGGGGGAGGGGTCTAAGGGGAGGGGCCGTCCTCCTCCCCTTTGAGAAATTTTTGTTAATTTAAGGTTTCTTAGATGGAATATGGTGCTATATTTGGAAAATATCTATAATTTAGTGAATACTATTTTTTTGGTTAGGTGAAAGAGCAGAGTATGCGCCCTGCGATTGTATACAACAGTATGGGATACTTCCTTTCGCACTACATAAAGCTGCCGTCCTGGGGGAGGGGTCTAAGGTTGCTTAGATGCAAAATGGTGCTATCTTTGAAATATTTTTGGAACTGATCATATATGGCCGGGAAATATCCATAATTTAGTGAATACTAATTTTGGTTAGGTAAAAGAGGAGAGCATGTTGTCTAAGAAAGGGTATGTTGTCAAGAAACCTCCTGAAGCCCTCTTACTTTTACTAAGTTTGAACGAAAATCCAGACGAACAGCTTCCAGCAATGGGGAATGGGAGGGAGAGTATAGGTACAGAGAGGCGATATTAGACCTCCCTGATAGGTTAAGCAAAAGGGGTAAAGGACTAAAAAGCGCGTTTCAGAATGGGGTTTTTTTCGTCGTAAGTGTATGAACAATCACCGTCTATACCGGTAATGGCTGCGCGCGAAGCGCTCGGTAAAATTTTTGAAACATGTATAACGGCAAATACGTACTTTCAACCTTCCAGTTCATGCTACATATTAGATTGAAAGATCCCATAGGCCCCTACAAAGGTTGAAGATGTACTTCTGTTTTTCGGGAAAGTGTTGTGATCAGAATAGTTGCATATAGTATAACCTTAATAATGTTTATGAGATGGAATGAAAAGCGTGACGAATGCGCGCGAAGCGCGCCGAAATTTTTCGATAAATAAGATAACCATGACAAAACCTACATTCATGCTCTGCATCAAGACACTTTCAATTCCCCAACAAACCTATTTGTCAATCACAGAGCCAGCCTTAGTCTTTACCTGAGAATTCGTGAACAGTTTTCAACTTTTGCTGCTGTGCTTCTGCAGGAGTGGCTACCAGAAATTATTGATAATAAGGACAATATTGAGGTAAGGTTTGAAGCGCGCGGAGCGCGCGAAAATTTTGATAGTTTGCCAAGGATTTGCGACAATTATGATAGTTTGAGAACCATTTGTGATAGAAAATGGTTACAATAGATACCTCACTCGGTGGAAAACACACCTCACCCTACCCCCTACAGAAATCCATAGCTTAAACGCCTTTCGAGATCACTTTAAAATTTTCAAAAAAAAAAAATCTGAAATCGGTTGGGGGGAGGCACGCGCCCCCGTCCCCCTTCCCCCGTGCCGGCG
This sequence comes from Holothuria leucospilota, assembly GCA_029531755.1. Classification (NCBI taxonomy): domain Eukaryota; kingdom Metazoa; phylum Echinodermata; class Holothuroidea; order Aspidochirotida; family Holothuriidae; genus Holothuria; species Holothuria leucospilota. The sequence goes on along the minus strand of JAIZAY010000091.1, from coordinate 70,428 downwards.
CCACTGGTCGATAAAAAGTATGGTGTGTTACCATTTGACACTTAACTGATCAAATGCATTTTTTTCCATAGCGAAAGGATATAAGGCAAACCGTTGTCTAAAATACATTGAGTTTCCACTATTTTTGCGCAATGAGTACTTGAATTCATTTGCTACAACATCCACATCACAGATTGATCTGATCCCTTCAACAAAATGGTATACACTGCACCTTACAAAAATGTTAGGGACTAAATTTGTCAGTCAATATTTTGGCGCGGAGGAAATTTTTGCAATTAATGCATTGACTTACAAACTAATTTTGGTCCGTTTCGTGGTCTCTGGACCTTTGTAGTTTTCAACGGGCACAATTAAGCAGCAACTCATATGAAAGCTTACGGGTAGGCCTTTCAGAATGATTTCAAATTTGTGTTCCATGACCGATGAGATTTTGAGCGCCGAGAGCGTGTGTCATGCTTTTCTACTTCACTCAAAATGCCATTTTGCATCACCGAAGGATATATTGCAAAAAGGTGCCCGAAACACCTTCAGTTTTCTTCATTTTTTGTCCGATGAGTACTTCAACTCCTTTCCTACCGTATGCACATCACAAATTGAATACATCATTTCAGAATAATGGTCTACACTGTCCTCCAAAAATGTTTTGCAAAGAGTTAAATTCTTAGGGTAGTATCGAGTCCTCCGCGGGGATTCCCCCTCGATTCGTCGCCGAGAGCTCTGTCATTATTGATACCTTTCGTATCAAATGCTACTTACATGAAATATGGAATCGGATTTATCTCATAATGGGAAAATATTCATAAAACTATTACCAATTGCAACCGAAAAAAAATTTAAGGGGGAGGGGGACTACACGACGCTGACCTGATTCGGAAATATACAGTAAGATATGATTAACAAAACAAAGCCTTATTAAACAAAACAATGGAAACTCATGGAAGTCGACAAAAGCTAGAACAAGGAAGATATGAAAGAGAAAGAAACTGTAAAACTAGACCGTTCCACAACTTTGAAACCGCAAAACGAAAAAGGACTCGAACCCACGAACTGAGTAGTCGGAGTCGAGCGCTTTTTTTTTTTTTTTTTCTTTTATTGGTAGGCGAACCCACTGGTTCACCCATAAAAACTCAGGCAATATGTACAATATTTACAATAATAACAATTTTATTTAATTGATGAAACACTGATTCATTTGATTCCTTGGTAAACGCACTTGAGTAACTATGGTGTAAGGATTGGCCCAAAAATACATACAAACAAATACAATACATAAGGACCCAAATTAGAATTTCACATAGGACACGAACTTAAACCGTACTCCTTTTGGTTAGTGAACTCATATAAACAATGTACAACAAAAGCACCTTTGGAATTTGTAGCCAGAAAGACTCATTAGTAAAAGTTATGAGAAACCATAGCAAATCAAATTACCAGTCAAATACATAAGTATAATTGCCCCCATCGTGGCGTAAAAGAATAATCGGGGATTCCCCTTGGTCAAAAATACCCCAGAATTTGCTAAGTTCGTGGCGCTTACTGTAGTAATGATAAATTAGATTATTTTCTTCTTTAAAACTAGTATGGTAATACAAGGGGATATCAATATTGTAGTGGCGGTTGACGCTCTTGGCAATAGCAATACGTGTGCTCCAAATTACAGTCTTGTAGGAATTAAGTAGAAAGTCAATTAGGACACGTTCGTAATTTTTCCTTGGGAGGTCAAGCCCGAGCAGCGTAGTTTCCTCCCAGCAGTGAACATTAGAAATTGGTCTAATCTTGGAAGTCAACCAAATCCATAAATCGTGGATCAGTGGACAATGAATAAAAAGGTGATGGACAGTTTCAACTTCAAGGTTACACAGGGAACACAAAGGAGAATCAATCATTTTATACTTGTAAAGTCGATCGTTGGTGTAGAGAATATTGTGGAGAATTTTAAAATCAAGATCTGCATCGATATTGGCCTTAATACCACCGTACACGCCGTTCCATCTGTTCTTGAAACTAATTTTGGGGTACATATTATGGAGTCGAGCGCTTTACCGTTTGACCATCGACAATACTGGGCGTAGCGGCATTATAATCAATAGTTATACTCTCGTGTGCAGCTGTATGACATACGAGAAGGAGTGCTGGAGGACGGGGTTAGGGGAGCTGGATTAAACAACCCTTTTCACCACTACTCTTAATTATTAGTACCGTACTTTATATTGCTTGAAACACTCCAAATGATGTTGCTTCAGTATCCTTGAATGTCATACATTTTCCTTTTAATGTTTATAACATGGACTGTAAATGTTTCGTAGTTTGTTCTATAAATGACGGGTGCGAGGCTGGGAGGGGTTGGGGAGGGGGAAGTAAAAGCGGACGCACAGGAAGTCGAGGTCTTCTCGGGATCCCGACGCTGGGGTACGTAGCGCCAGAATTTGCTCAATAAGGGTCCAAGCTTCCCTTCGTGGGACTGCGGCCTGAAGCCGCGACAAACGTGACGGGGTTGCCGAAAGGTTAGCAAATTCAAAATTTTCGGCCTTCTTTTGGGGGTTTTTATTCGTCAAATTGGAAAATTGGGGGGATCTATTACAGGAATCTGATTTGAATCAGAACATCAAATAAATCAGAGAGGCGAATGGCTGTTGGGCTCTACTTGATATTTTATCGTTTGTATTTTATCGTTTCCCGTGACTACATTGGAAATTTACCCGACCATGGGGGTCCTTCCTCGACGAGGGGCATGACCCCTACCCCCACCTGGTGTCACGTACCAATTTCCAGACGGCGATCAGCCTCCCTGACTTTCTGTGGTCTCAAGAGCACAAATCCTCAAACAGTTTACTTTCTTGTGACTTTAACATGCTATGACTTTTCAAAGGCCTTGAAACGGACCAAAATCAAGTAAAGCAAATCAATGGAAGAATGATTGCTGGTACACGCGAAATTCTAAGACTTCTTTCCAATAGCTTTACCGTCATGATATGGTGAATTAAATATTTACTAAAATAATAAGTATTTACTAAAGGTTCAAAGTAATTCTCGGGTTTGAGGCCATTGTAAGAAGCTAGTTAAGTGTTTTGCAAGGCTTGACATTAGGAAGTTCAGCTTCTCTCATAGAGTTGTCAACGAGTGGAATAGTCTGCCTGAGTGGGTAGTTAACTCCACATCAGTGTAATGTTTTACGGCTAACATTGACAAGTCCTTCATTTCATTTCATTTCATTTATTGTTTCTTTTCACAACAATAATCATACATGCAAAAACGATTTACGTAACATCATATTAACAATACATGTCGTGAAAAGGGAAGTGTGTTAAAAACCCTGGAGGGCTTGACGTGAACACACTCCCCGGAAATTACAAAACCAAAAGAACTACGTGCAGTATACTTCAAAAATTACAAAAAGTATACTTAGGCCTAACTAGATCACAATAACAATCCCACCCCTCCTCCCCTTCCCCAGTCCCTCAACCCCTCCCCTCCTATACCATAAGAAGCTACAAAAAGGATATACTTAGTATAGGTTTATCATGTAACGCCGTAAGACATTTCTGACAGACTTTACTGAAGGTTTACCAGCTATATTAATTTGACTTGATAGGTTGTTCCAAACTTTCACAGCGCGATATCGCAAGCTGTATCGAGTGAGGTTTGTCCCATACACAGGACGAAGGAGTGAATATTTCTAGTGCTGTACGAGTGGAATGAACAATTTTTCTCGAAGAAATCGTAAAAAGAAGATGGCAAAGCGTTTACAAAAAAACGATAAGTAAATATTGAAATACTTAGCCTTATAATGTCGCTAAGTTTTAGAAGGTTCAATGATTTAAATAACTTGTTGGTATGATCACGAGGCCCAGCAGAGTAAATGTGACGTAGGGCTCGTTTTTGAAGAACAATAATTTATTCAAATGACGATTAGTGGTGCCAGACCAGACAGTACAGCAATAAGACAAATGTGGTAAAAATAAGAGTAAGGTAAATCTTTCTCAGGATTAATCGGGGTAAAATATGCTTCAACCGACAAAGAATACCAACACCCTTAGAAACCTGATTACAGACGTGTAAGATGTGATTTTCCCATGAAAGATTTGAATCGATATAGACCCCAAGAAACTTTACATGATTGGCCTGTTTGATTCGTTGGCCTTTAATATATATATCAAAGGTGTAGTTTTTGTTACAAGAGTTAAATACCATGTAGTTAGTTTTAGAAGCATTCAAAAGATAGTTATATTTGCTGCAAACCAGTTTGAAATTACAGATAACTCACTACAGACAGTGTTATGTAATGTTGGTAAGTCACTATCTGAGAAAAAAATGTTTGTATCGTCGGCAAATAGAATGAGGTTAGAATGTTTAGAAGCAAAACTAATGTCATTCATATAAATTATGAATAGCAGAGGACCAAGAATAGAACCCTGCGGAACTCCACATTTAACAATTAAAAAGTCGGATTTACAATTGTTAACTGATACAAACTGCTTCCTTCCATAACTGGTAGAATCTAATTGTACTGGGCTCGTTTGGTGTTGGTTGGTTGTTTTCAGTTAAGGTTGTATGGACTTTAGGACATCTTATGAGGCCTCAGCCCTCCTTTGCCCTTTAACCTGTTATGTTATGTTACTGACGGCCAGCTTTGTTGTTCTGTGGTTGGTAGCTTTCACCAGACGAAAGTTTTTGCATTCCAGCGCGAATCAAGAGAAAAAGGTGGATGAGAGCCGCTAGCCTGATTTTTCTCTCACGAGGTTTTGGGCGAATCCGTTTTTTATGAATTTTGAAAATTGTTTCAAAATAGTGATTTGCATCACCCCAAGTATGAATTTTCTTGGTGGCAAGCTCCGCCCATAATTGTCTTTACTGCTTCTCCTTGTGTAGACACAAACATAGTTCACTGCTCAAGTTCAGCGGCGTAGGAAGATGTTTGACATGGGGGGGGGCAGACCAGATGCGATTTCTAGACCTTGATCCCCCTTCCCACACCAGAACATCATATTTGCTCCTTATAATTTTTCCGATTTTAATTTAAGCAAAATAAAAATATTCAAAGATAAAGGAAACAACTACAACATTATCCATGCTGTAGCAGTGGTCTAGCTAAGATTTTTTTGTTTGGGAGGCTCTGGAGGACTGGGGTTATTTGGGGGGGGGGCTCCCGTTTACTATCTAAGCGGAGCGTACCAAGAAAATTTAAGATTGATTACATCCCAGATCGCCGGAAATGGCACTTGCCAGGCTTGATAGCAGCCATCAAGATATGCAATTTTTGTGAACAAATGTAAAGCTTGATGGTTTTATTCTAAAGCACATTTCTGTGAGAACGGATTAGCTGAGCTGGCCGGACTTGGGGTCCGAGGATTGCAAGTTTGAATCCCATTTATTATCTAAGCGGAGCGCCACAATAGGTTTGCACTCCGAGAAAATTTGAGATCTTAATACATCCCAGATCGCCGGAAATGGCACATGCCAGGCTTGATAGCAGCCATCAAGATGTGCAATTGTTTTGAAATTTTTTAAAGGTTGATTTAAATTTGTTTTAAAACACATTAAGTTTGTCACAATCTATCCGACTATATTACTTACCATTACTCGACTGAATTATTCAGAGTGGAGTTAGCCCCATGGATTTTGGTGGATTGATTGGAATGGAGGTTTTCCACAGCCAGAGTCTACTATTATTAAGTTGGTGGCGCCAAGATTTGCTCTACAGGGGCCACCGACCCGAAGCCCCGACAGCCCCAACGCCGTCGGGTATAAGAGGGATTTGAACAAAACCTGTGTACTAGACCATTTCATTCGGGGCATGTATTGCATAAAATTTGTATATACTAGAGAAGCATAGTTCCGCGTTGATTAAATGTCTTCCCCGGAATCTAAGCTGTAAAAATTGCAAAGCGCGCGAGGCGTGAAAATTTTTGGTAGGTTTTCACAAAAAAAACATATGTAAAAATTAAGAACAAAAAAGAAAGAAAATCTGTAGGGGTTCTAGACTGTATAAAAGGTAATATGTATTGTATCGAAACTACTTTACCTATTCGATGAAATAGCCAAATATTGCTCCGTGAGTCCCTCACCAATTGGCCATACCGCTTGACACATGTATCACCCAGGGGCGTACATTTCTTTTCAATTTTTGGGGGGATGGGGTGAACTATCGCATTGTGGAAAACGTGCACGGCGAGCGCGAAGCGCGAGCTCATGACGGGCGGGGTCCAGGGGTCCGCCTTAGGGTCCCTGGTGGGGTCAATCAAAGCCCCCGAAAGCTCCTGGGTTTTAATGTCTCAGAAGTGCCAGGAAGACTGTTTAAGGGGTTAATTTCAGTGGTAATGTTCTTTGGTAGGCTGTTGGTATATTCAATACATTTAGGAAATGCTATTTTGAGCACAAAACTCATTGATAAGCTGCACTGGATTGAAATTGTACAAGAGCAACAATGTCCTGTTAAGCTTAAAAAGGCAGGGACCGACATATGGGGTCATCCCAGACAACTGGATTTTGAATTCGGAGATCATTACAAGACCTGCAAGTTGGCTTGAGATCAGTGGCGTCGCCAGGGTTTTTGTTATTATGGGCACCATAAATGATGTCGTAATAATACCTCAGTTCCCCCAAGTCTCCGAAAATTACACCTTTATTTTTCATGCGTTCCTGCATTTGCATGCAGCAGTTTTGATCTTTCGTTTGTGACTACATAAAGGTGTCGTCCTTGGGAAGGGGTTCCCCTCCCTTTTAATAATTTTTAATTACTTTAAGGTCTTTTAGATGCAAAATGGTGCTATCTTTGGGATGATTTTGGAACTGATCATATGATGGCCGGAAAATTTCCATAATTTAGTGAATGCTAACTTTTCGTAAGATAAAAGAGGAGAATATATTGTCTATTAACAGACAGAGACGTTGTCAACAAAAAGAGACGTCAAGGGACGTTGTCAACAAATCTCCTGAAGCCCCCTTCCTTCTGCCTATTTTACTGCCTTCTATTTTGGGAAAGTTTTTACACAAAAATATGTGCGTGGAGTCCACAGAAACATTCTTGAGTTATTACGAAATATGTCCTTTCCTTCATTGTGCATAATAAAAGGGCATCTAAGGGTATAAGGGTAGCAGATACCTGAATGGGGCCTCTCCTGGAAGCTCTGCATTAATCATATTAATTGGGGCGGGGGGGGGGGAATGACATAATGCGTAAACTACCTGACATCAAAATGATAATATAGAGTACGACGCAGAACACTTTACAACTATCGTATTTTTACTACTTTTGAACTAAAATCCGGACGAACAGCTGCCAGCAATGGGAAATGAGAGGGAGGGAGAGTATAGGTGCAGGGAGGTGATATTAGACCTCCCTGATAGGTGTAGCAAAAGGGGTTAAGGACTAATTAGAGCGTTACAGAGTGCTGTTCGTCATAAGTGTATTAACACTCATCACCACCTGTACCGATAATGGCTCAGCGCTAACTGGCGATGCTCTGGTAAAAAATTTTGAAAAATGTATAACGGCAGATACGTACTTTCAACCTTTTACTTCATGCTACATATTAGATTGAAAGATCCCATATTGATGCGAGGTCCCCACAGGTGTTTGGAGATGTATTTCTGTTCTTCGGAAAATTTTGTGATCAGAACAGTTTCGTGTATTATTACCTTAATAATGGTCATGACATGGAGTGTAAACAGTGACGAATAATATTACCATTACAAAACCTGCATTCAAACTCTACATCGAGACACTTTTAGTTGCCCAACAAACCTACATGCCACGGCCATAAGCCAGTCTTTTACCTTTTAATCCGTAAACTTTCAACTTTTTGCTGCTGTGCTTCTCCGAAAGTTGCTATCGGAAGATATTGATAATATGAGTGACACTGACGTAAGGTTGGAAGCGCGCGGAGCGCGCTTAAATTTTTATAGATTGCCAACGATTTGCTAAATTCTGATAGTTTGGGAAACATTTGTGATAGAAAGTGAAGCGAGATTGCAAAAATTTCTTACGAAAAAGAAGAATAAAATATACTTTCCGTCATACACGTATCTGTAGGCTGAAACATTGGGGGGATGATTACATGGGACATCCCCCTATTCAAATGTTGGGGGATATATCCCCCATCCACCCGGGATTTACGCCCATGATATCACCGCTCAATGTAATAAAGACGCTAAATGTAATAAAAATTTACGCTAAATGTAATACGACTTTAACACTAAATGTAATAGCTTGTTTTCTTGCAATTCCTATGTGGGCCCAACGTATACACCCATACATAGCCAACAATATATACCCACAATGAACTTTAATGTTTTTCATGCATATGGTGAGTTTTTCGTGGGACTTACACGGTTCACATGGTCAAATCTTCATGGGGCACACATGGGCTTCCCACGTAGGCCCCACCATATACATCCATACATAGCCAACAATGAGCCACATTTACGTAGGCCTATGTTTGGCACACATATCATAAGTGGGTTTTCAGTAAGGGCCACAAGGCTCTATCTCAGGTTGACCATCTGGATCCCACACTAGGAACATGGCCATATCTTGATGGGCTCACATATAGGCATCCCAACTGGACCCCACGAAGTAGCTCATCTTTTCCTATATTGATTCCATGTGGGCATGTTGCTAGCTTACCCAAGTACATGGGCATATCATATAACCACTAGCGGTTTAAGGGCGGGGCAACCTTGCACGTGCTCCGGGCCCCCACATTTTGGGGCCCCCGCAATATATACCTTGGGTGTTCCATTACTGTGTCAAGTGTTCCTCAGCTGTACCATAGGGCCCCCACACAATGTCGTGCCCTGGACCCCCACGCGCTTAGTCCGCCCCTGCATATAACCCTACTTTATACGTAGTCCTTTGTAGAGATATGGCTTATAGGGTAGCAAGATGGCGCCTGTAATTATTAAGTTGGCCAAACTCTCCTCCCTATGTACGGCTTTGCAGCAGACGCTTGATAAGTGGAGACAGTATTGCTCGACATAGCTAATAGGCCTAGGCATAAGAAATTTGTAAGAAAGGAATGCAAAGAGTCATTGAGAATCGAAAATGGCAGCTGCATATAAGTCTTAACGCATAAAGACAGCTCGCTTGAAAAGCTCTGTAACGGGACATTATACGTAACAAAGATGTTTGATAATAAAATTGCAAATAGGGGCAGCTAGGTACATGTATGATCGACAAAGCTTCGGCAAATGGTTGGGAACGCACCGAAAGGCCCAAATATGCAGTGAAAATGCAGCGGCTGAGATAGTGGTTGTGATGGCTGAGGCGGCACGGTCCCTGCCACCCGGGGTGGCAGGAACCGTGGCGGATAAGGCGGCAGCCGAGACAAAATCATAATATGTCTGAGAATCATTCGTTTCACATGGATATCATCGTCAGCACTTGTGGTGAGTTTAACACTGTAAAGGATCGAAAAGTATTGGATTATTACATTTAGCGTTAAAGTTGTATTACATTTACGGTGAGTCCGATTTACTACATTTAGCGTTAAAGTCGTATTACATTTACGGTGAGTAGTTTATTACATTTAGCGTTAATTTTTATTACATTTACGGTTAGTATTAGCGTTTTTATTACACTTAGCGGTGATACAGACACACACAAGAGAACAGTTACCAGGCTCTGCGATATGGGATGAAGTTTGCGACCTCCACATAAACTGTATACTTTTCCTACATGTTACTTGGACTTGCGCTGTCTAGCGATGTACAGTGGACTATTGAAGAAAGTAGAGTAGAGTAGCTCTTCTGCGCGCGTAGCGCGCCGAAAATTTTGCGTTCTTATATAGAGAAATTGTCCTCTTGCGAGCAAAAATGGGTAAAACGAAACTGTAAGCTGTCGCGATATTGGGGTGGCCAAAATGACATTTGCCCCCCACAAATCATATTGGGGGCATGACCTCAATGCCCCCCTCGGTTCCTATGCCACTGAAGGTCACATTCTGATGAGCATAAAAGACCCCATGTGTAATCAAAACATTCTCTATGCATGCTGTGTAATATGAGCTGCTCTGCATCTTTTTAATTTTTTAACTCTGATGTCAATCAAAAAGTATTCACCCAAGTGAGACTTTTGCTTACCCTAAAAGTCATACTTGGGGTGATGCAAATCCGTCTTTAATGTTTTGGTTAGGGTTAAACCATAGGCTGGGAAGCCTTTCTAGACTGGGGGAATGAACCTTGTTTCGGATCACCGTCCAGTGGGGGAGGGATCTAAGGAGAGGGGATGTGGCCCTCCCCTTTGGAAAATTTTTGGGTATTTGAGGGTCCTCAGATGCAATTTGGTGCAACATTTTGGACAAACTTTAAAGGGGAATTTTCAGCATACCAGACAGTTCCAATTATCCCAACTATGCAACTTCTAGCTCCTACCCAAAACTGTATGAAGCTCCCTCTTGTGCAGGAATAAACAATCAAAGAGCAGTCACCAACTGAGAATTTTGATACGCCCACACTAAAAATATACTTTGGGGCGATCACTTTTGTCTTTAAGGAAAATTACTGCGAATTTTTGACATTTCTTACACACAAGACAAATGAGTGTTTTTTGTCCTTGGATCTTGGGGGCGCGGAAGCATACTTCAGCCCTTCTTTTTACTGGGGGCTTTAGGCCCCCCAACCGCCTCCTATGCCTATGGGTTAAGCTCTATTGAGGTATTTAGCATGTTCTTTCATAAATCCGGCTTCAGCATTACCAAAAAATGTAGAGAAACTCATTTCGGGAGTAAGGGGCGTGGCCAATTTCCAAGAAGTTGAGTGGTCCATTGACATCATTTGCCGAAAACCTCGTGGGAGTAAAATTGCGCCTGCCTGCCTCTATCCAAGAGATTGGCAATGCAATCAAACTAGTTCAGTTCGACCTCCAATGCGCATACTGGCTAATATTGGACGCGCGTTCGAGAAAGGCAATTGAGGTATTGTAAGAAACTAAAAAGAAATCTTTATGGCAAGATGCTTTTGTACTTGTTAGATCTTTAGACCACCCTTTTCAGTAGCTTTTACTTCATCATACAATCTGCAATTTTCAAAGAAAGTATGATCTATATAGCTTATGTATAAGTACTACTTACACGATCATAGTTACATCCATAGGGTACGTACACCGTGCAGTACGTATGATAATTGTTACTATCGCACAAACATTCATTATTTGTATATTACTTCGGCAGTGCCGTGCGTCGCATCCAAGGCAGCGGGCCGTGGGCAGTTGAAGGTTAAATCATGCATTGGTCCTAACACTTTTTGATGCCTTACCATGACTTGAGGTCAAGGAATCTGTGTAACGTATCGTAGGCCCCTACAGTAGGCCTAGGCTAGGTGTGTTTACCTGTGCGCATTTTCTGCGAGGGGGGGGGACACTTGGCCTAGCCCAGATTGGAAAGCTTGCAATGCAGCAATGGTGCATGGGGGATTATAATTAATGGCCAAGAGAATTGCGGGGCCGATACTATCTTAACGGAGCACCATCATTGGTTGGCACCGAGCGTACCGAGAGAATCTTGACCAAAACTACCTCCTCCTATATTATGTCCCAGGAGACAACTTGGGTGGTTGCTGCCAATAAGTTTGCGTGGTTGCAGTTGTCAGTTGATAAATTTGCGCGGCTGGCAACTTTGAGATTCATATTTATGTGCCGGGGATAAATCCCCCGCGCAGGGCAAACTTTTCAATCAGGGGCATAGCTGCATGATAATTCACTTCTGTTGAGTACAACTTTCCGTAGGATTCACTCAAGTTGGCATACAACTTTACCTATTGACTACATATTTTGTACTGCAGACTAGCTCTAGGCCTACACATAGCCGGATTTACCCAGTAATCGAGGTAATTTATAGGTTCCGGGCCCCCCGACTTTAAGGGCCGGGCCCCCAAAAATTTCCATAAACGAGTTTTCTTTTTAGCTTAGTTTTCAATCTGCTTTTGTGTAAAAACAGAAATCCTCAACTTTCTTTCTACCAAAATACTGACTCGAAAGCACTAGTCTGCATTTTCTAATCTGTAATGTTACCTGGTAGGAAATTTCATTAAGTTTAAATAATGATAGTATGTACCAACAAAGCTACTGCGAGGCATGTCATTGACGCATTGTCGTCCGGTATGATATTGTATTAACACTGACATGTAGTTACACATGCCTAGAGGTTCGTTTCGACTCTTTCATATTTGCTGTATTATTGACATTTTTAACGAACAGAATTTCAGAACCGCGTTATTTTTGAGGCCTTATTAACAAAATACCCAAAAGACGATCATTATCTGCACTTGAAGTCCCAATACGAGTTCCCTGAAAAATTTCAATGTCAAAGAACAGGTGGTGTTTCATGTTCTTCAGACAAAAATATTAACCAGGGGAACGCTTTTTAGCGGAAAAGAGCTAGTTAAAAGGGCATAAAGCAAAAGCAATAAAAACAGTAACAGTAATTCAAACAACTGTAGAATATGCAAACGGTTTGCTCTGTGAGTGGTCACTCCCACTTATGAATATTCATTAATCAGCTGCTTTCGAGATCACACTCATGACGACTGTCCAGCACGATAGAGCCAGTGTACATCTACTGCATACGCACTCGCTTACCGTATTTTTATTGTGTACTATAATCAAGACGAATGTTAGGCTACGATGTGCTCAGGGGCGGCGCCACAGGGGGGGGCAGGGCAGGCATTTGCCCCCCCCCCTATGGTTTTTGACCCAAAAAATAAAATCGTCTAAATAACGTTTTAAGACACATAATTTTTGTATGGGGTGGGGTGAGGTGTAACAGTATCATGGAATAAAGTATTGTGATACATTATCCGTCGCATAAAGGACATTTTCGGTGTAAATCCTCGAAAATTTTGCGCGCTTCGCGAGCGTTGTCTTCTCTGTCTAACTCATTGTACATCCGCCCCATACTGCAATGGCCCTTCGTGCAAATATTTGGAATGTTCGAGTATACACGCATTCATCATTTGCTATATAGCCTATCTTCATCCACCTTAGAGCTTACACTTAGGCCTCTTCTACATCAGAGAGGACCCATGATTGAATTTCTCTCTGAGTTTTTTTTTTTTCTTCTTTTTTTGTCGTTTAAGGGTTAATACCTAGTAGCGTAAACAATAGGGGAGCCAAAATACAGTATATCCCCTGGCGAGATTCTGTAAAAATTGCTGTCTATTTGAAAACAAGCAAAACATAGTATTCAACACTAAACTGACTGATTTGAGTGATTAAAAGTTAATTAAAATCCGTATTTGACCGACGTATTTATCAATATTCTGTAAATTCTCGTACCACGCGCGAATGTGGTATCTATTACGAATTCCATGGCTACCTTCACGACCGTGGCTCACGGAGAAGTAGGCCTACATCATATTTTAGTGTGTAAATCCAGTACGCATGGACCTACCAGCTCTAGTTGTACACTTGCCCTACACATGCAGTGACATGTCTGTAGTGCAGTATCGTATCCAACCAGGGGAGGAGGGGGAAGGGTAGGATTTTCACTTCCGTGTACATTGTTCAATCATGTCACAACAGTCACAAAATGGTTAAACTGGTACGCAGGGAAGGTTATACCAGAGGAAGAGTAACAGTTCCGTGAAAGTGGGAAAATATATATAAGGCGTGTAACATATCTAGATGTCTTCAGTGCAATTTGAAAGATCTGGGAAGGGCCATTTCTTGTGATCTGTGAGCTGTTTTGGCAAAAATTTTATCGGCGCAGTCCGCGCCAGCCAATAGAAATCATGCCACATATCAAGATGGCTTCAGTGCAATTTGAAAGGTCTGAGAAGGACCATTTAATTGCGATATAGAAGCCATTTTGGCAACATTTTAAACGGTACGCTCCGTGCCAGCCGTTAGTGGCGCTCCGCTTCTATACCAACGCAACCAAACGCCGTTCACACACTCATGCCTGTCAGCCGTCACGTATCAAGTATCGTACGGTTCAAAACTGCCTCCAAGATCCCGAGAAGTGCCATTTCATGCAGTCTAGGGGGTCTGTGAGGCGAAAATTCTCTTGTACGCTTCGCACCAAACTATGATGGCGCTCCGCTTCGATGGCAACTTCCATTCTGCGCCCCTCCCCCAATAGCCAACACAAATCGCCGCCCTTGCCCGTTTGTTATGTAATCGTCGACAATAAGTGCAACAAAATTGGAAAACTGTAGTCGGCCAAAAGTAAAGAACGTTGGATTACTTACCTAGAAACTAGATTTCTCGAGAAAAAATATGACTTCAAAAGATGCAAAATATTGTACCAGATTGCCTCTATGCCTTCCCGGTAGTCGAAAAATCTTTCACACCCCTCCCCTTAACCCCTCCCTCAGAACCGCGATCACTCATCTCATGCCTGGGGCGGATGCAGGGGGAAGGATGCAGTCGCACCCAAAAAATTCAAGAAAAAACGGCAAAAACGTTTGTTAAGCTATAGTATGAGGAGGGGACAGGATGCAAGTACGCTGCATCTTCGGTCTATGTCCGTCCCCTATACGTTTCTTTGCCTGTATTTTTTCGTTTCTTCAGTTAAACGTACGTTACCTATCCCTTTATTGTCAGTTATATTCCTTTACGCTTCCTTTACTTATGCGTTAGTGTCCGCCGAACATTCGGTACAGGTACTGTACTTCTACGTTTCATCCGTTTGTTGTCCGGTAATGATCCGGTGAGCAAATAGGAATCACCGGAGACGAACGGATACTAACGGAGAAGTCCAGCATGAAAAACGCACGAGAAAATGATAAAACGGAAGCTTAACGGATAAGTAACGAATACGTAAGGGGGACCTTTGTCGGTCGACGTCCGGTCCAAGTTTTGTGCATGTTCAAAATCTCTCGCCGTTCATACCGGACGTTCCCGGTCATGAAACGAAGTCGGCGGAGGAGAACAGGAGACTAAACGGATACTAACGTACATCAACGGAGGGCAATTTTGGGTCTTCGTTTCCTCTCCGTTATTGCCATCCGATGAGGTGTGACAGGCGCTTAAATACTGACGTGTGTTATGGTACGGTATCTCCCTCCCTCCTCCTCCTCCCTGGTGACGCCATCCCAACCAATTATTTATACCTCTGCCTGTGAATCCATTCTTAAGGTTTAAGTCCAAATTTTACAGAAATAATACTGCAATAAAATAAATTTGAATCAGTTTCGTCTCTTATCCCGTACATGCACGTTTCAATTTAAGAGTTTAAAGTGGACCTAAAGTGTAGAATTATAAGGATATATATTTTAGACGTTGGAAACGAATTTCACTCATCCAACTCTTATTTTCATAGCTCACCCTGTTGCTGAAATATGAAAAGTTAAAATTTATTCACTTTATTTGAAATAGTCGATTGCGCAATAATTTGTGATGATCTTCTTGTAAAACTCACATTACTTGCTTTTGTTTCCTTTTGAAATTGAAATGTTTATATAACCTTGCAAAAATTACTGTTGTACGGAGAGGTTTTGTATAGTCAAGTCACCCTTTAACAGTGAGAAAGTGATCACATTTTGGCACAAGGTGCAGAGGCTTTCGAAAAAATAAAGAAAACAAAGAATGTAATTTGAGTAGTACAAGAATGACATTACAAATTATTACGCCATCTACCATTTTAAATTGAATAAGCACCAACATTTTATATATCTCAGCTCAGGAATTCCTGTAAAGATGGCAGTTAGACCATTTGGATTCATTTTTCAAGCTTTGTAACATATGTTTTTGAATTTTTAGCCTTTAGGTACACTTTAAATAATTTAGCTAAAATTTGGCAGTTCTTTGTAGACCAAAAAATGCATTTTCTATGCGCGTTTCTTTCAATATAAGAAGTTGATTTAACTGTATTTTCAAAGCAAAGTGAACTCAGAGCAAGCTGGAGTGATTTCACATTCTCACATTGATGAGCAGTTCTCCCTTTTCTGTGACTTTCAATCATTTTGACTTACAGACCCTTAAGGGTGCAATTTGCAAAATTTCAATATCTCCTATGTATATTACGTAATGATACCATACGATTGTGAAGGACACTAAATCGGATTTAAATTTAACGATATACATAAATCAGTCTATTAATGTGAGGAAATGACATCACTCCTGTTTGCGTAAAGTTTACTTTAGCTTGCAAATTTGGTTACATCAATGGTTCAAAAACTCGAAAAAAAGGTAAAAATTTAATGTTATCTCATAAGAGTTATGATTCCTCTCCCTTTTATAAAATTCAATTTTGCGTATAACCCTTCCTCAGTGATTCGGCTTTTCTATAAGCAAGAAAAAAATCACATAATGAGGATTAATTTTTTCTCATTAATTCAGAAATTGCAGACATGAGATCCATATTTCAAGGATGAATACATACAGTTTAGAACACTCGGGAAGTGCCGTTTCCGGCCATCTGGAGGGTTTGCAAAGTCAAAAATTTTCTTGAACGCTCCTCGCCAACTGATGGTGGCGTTCCGCTTAGAAATATGTATTACCATTTTTCATGGATTTATTTTATTTTTTTCTCCTTAATTGAGAAATTGCAGACATATAATCCATATTTCAAGGCTGGGTACATGCAGCTTAGAACAATCGGGAAGTGTCATTTCCGGCCATCTGGAGGGTTTGTGAAGCCAAAAATTTTCTTGTACACTTCGGGCCAACTGATGGTGGCGCTCCGCTTAGATAGTCTTGCTGCACTCAGCCCCCCTCCCCCCAATATTTTTTCGTTCCACCGCGCCTGCTGCATAGTTGAAAGCGTCTCATTCAGTGAGGGACCGATTTTCACTGACAGACAACCAACCCTTCTCACAGTTCGTATTTATTTTAGAAAAAAAAAGTTTTTTCGAGAGAGAAAAATAAAGTTCAAGAAAATGAAAACGCCAAAAACGCACGTTCTGACACAGAGAGGGGGGGGGGGGGGGGGGGGGGGGTAGGTAGGGTGAGGCTCGGAAGTCTTCAGTGCCTGCACCCCCCAAACAATAAAGCTGGGTCCGACCCAGCATGTTCCCCCCCCCCTTATCGAAAAACCCTGGCGCCACCCCTGGATGTGCTTGATGCAAGACAAATGTAACTATAGGGCCGTAACACACAAATATCAATTTGCGAGACATTGGCGGCCGGACCGTACCGCTACTGTGCATGTTCTTATAGTGTACCTGTATTTTGCCGCGCTGTGCCAGGCAACGTTATCTTGCTTAGGATTTCAGGTGAGGTTTTCATCCTTTTTCATGTTAGTTGTGCAGCAATTTTGTTGGCGTGGGTAATTATTTCTAACTACAGTTTAATTCTAAGCCTACACTAACCTGAGTATAGTCCTAGCAGGGAGTTGTTATGTGGATGGAGATATATAAAAAAGTTTAATTTATGCTAATACCTTTGGACCCACTAAATTGAGGGGAGATTATCAAGGATAAGCCGTTTATTTGGCGCAAAGGCATTTCTTTACTTTGTTTGGTGGCCCCAACTTGATGGTATTCACCTAGCAACATCATTCAAGTCACATAATCCTTTAACAAGTGGCCTGGGCAGAACAATACTTTGATGTGTAGGTTTGCACTGCCAACACGTTTAGAGCAGTTGATAATCAACTCAAAACAACTGTTCAGTTGAACCTAAAAGAATACAGTTACCCCCTTCCTCTACAAACTACCGTTGTAAATGAGTTGAAGAAGTATAAGTCTAACTTTTGTTACAACAATATGAAAAGTTTCCCTAAGTTTCCTGAAATAACCAGATATAGATTCTTGTTCATATTTTAGCATAAAACCCAACTGATGTACTGTCATGCGCGTCGCCGAGCGTCGAAAGATGCAATATTTTTTATTATCCTTGACGACTGGCAATGCTGTGGCAGTGGAGGAAAACCCGTAGTCTTACTGTAGATGTAGCAGACGACAAATCTCCTTTGTGTTAACTTCCTAATCCGGTGTAAAGTCATATAGAAATGTCAAGAAAGACACAAGCGATGGATTACTGAGTGACCTTGGCGGTACAAACCTCATTTCAAAGCGATCTATCTCCATCCAAATAACAGCTCCCTGGTCCTAGGCTGTGAAGTCCATCCGTCGAATATATATATACGAGCAAATGCTCTGCACTGTTTACGTGCGTACATTTCACTACAGTTGAGCATGTAGACATGGCACCTATAGTTGTTTATTCATGAATAATCATAAACAAATAGACATTCATTGGTTCATACTACTGACTGGTAGGCTCATTACGAGGAGAGAACTCGAATTTCAGTTGGCAATCCGAATTCAACATCTGCATTTCGGACAAAGATTACCCCCGAAAGAAGCTAAGACTGTTCTTCTTAGAATGTTAGAACCTCTTAAACTGTTACCAACTTCATATATCTAGTTCTCGTGCTATCGCGATTTTGGCGGTTTAAGCATTTCTTTATACAATGTCGTATTGGGACTTTAAGCAAGGGGAAGATTCATTTCCGACAATGAAGGAAATAGTTTAGCCCAAAATATTAAGCCACTCGGTTAGAACAACTTGCTTCTCAGTCAGGCCACAATAACCTTGGGTTAGTAACTGAGGAGGGATGGTTATTGATTTGATTGTAGAAGGAGTTCTGGATTCCGATCGATGAGTTGCCTCGTCCTTTTCGTTTAGGTCAAATTGACCTGCACATGATCTTCAGGTCAATCGCTAGTAACTTGACACTTTAAAATGATTAACAGTGCCATTGAAAAGACTTACTGCATTTTGCGTACCTTAATTTCCATAAGCATTTCACCACTGACAGTCTTTAACTTCAGGGGAGAGTCCCATCTTTTCGTCTTTGACATTTTGAACGGTATGTTAGTCATGGCTATACTCATGGAGTCATGGTAGCACGCAGCGGGATTGGTGTCAGTGCCCCCTCCCTCGAAATGTTTAAAGCCATTTTTTTATGGAATCGATCTTAATTAATTTCCGAGATTCTAAAATAATGTTTAAAGGCAATTTGTATGTCACAGAAAGTCCCCCTTTTGAATATATGGATCAGGTACGTAGTGTGTGTGGGGGGGGGGGAGGGCAGGGCAACCGTTTCATCCTTGAGGGTATTTTTCTTTTACCTATGTCTCTATTAATTTCTAAAAAAAGGCAATTTTTCGACCAACTTTGCTCGCTTCCATCCTCAGTACTACTTCTCCCCTCCTCACTTTCTGTGGGATTTAGCCACGGAAAATCTCACAATAATCCAACCTCCCGGCGCTTCCTTGAGCTCTCTGTATCATCAATCCCTGTAGGCTGTTAATCATAAGAAGTGAGGCTACATTTGCGTCAAACGGCGTTTCATTTCAAAATTTGCCTGGGAGTTCTTCTTGTCTTTTATCTTCAGTCTCACAAAACGAGCCATTAACCCCATTGCAAATATTGGGTTTTTGTCTTCAAAATCGTGGATGCGCACCCAACAATTACATGAACATTGAGCTGCCAGGCTGTAAGCGAATGGTGATTGCGCTCCACTTACATAGTGTCAGGTAATAGTCTCACCCACAAATAATATCACTAAAAATAATACTAGAAGGGCCCCAGCCCCCTCATATGATAGGTTACGGGCCCCCTGAAGGTAAATCCGGCCATGGGCCTGCAGTAAGTCAAAACTGCAGCTATAAAATTTTCTGCTGCAGTCTGTTTCCTCATAATTTACCTTGAGTCCCACACAAATATCCAGTGTAACCAGGGAGTTGTTAGGAAGGAGATACAACGACCAAATCTGTCAGACAATACGTACTTGAAAATGATTTCTTTTCAGGCACTGCCGTTTGGTTGACAAGTCTCTTTGTTCCTATTGTTAAGTTAAGTCTCTGTTGACTAAAACCTTTTACTGGTGATCTCCTCCTTTCTTTTCCAAGTAATCTCGAGACAATGGCCATTGTCTATACATGCTTTGAAGTAAGGTTTGTTTCGGCCAATGAACAAACTTTAATCAGGATTTTCAGTTAAACGACTGGCAACAACGTTTAAATAATGTACTTCAATTGTGCCCGAACGATTGTAATACGTCACCTGCTGGAAACATTGTTCAAGCCTATACATTTCTCTTAATTTTTAGCAATTTTCCCCATCATTAAGAAACATATTCGAAAAGTAAATCGTAAAGTAATTCTTAGCTGACTTTTAATGAAATGATATTTAGTGTGACGAATAACAACGAAAGGATCAAATTTTACATTTTTGCATGACGGCCAGGCAACGCAAAGTTTATGAGTTCAGCATAAGGAGTGTGTGTTCTCAGGTCATTTTGACAATGCCTCACTAATCCTAGTTGATCTAGGTATTTAGATAAGAATTTTGAGAAGAAAAGCAAGATTACTGTCGGAAACGAACATTGCTTTAAAGAGTCTAAAGAACATTGTATCCCCTTCCTAACACCTCCCTGGTGTAACCTTTGCTTTAAGTATGATGAATGATTATGGTACAGCAGGCAATGTTATGCAATACTGTGAGGTATAAAGATAGAAAGGGAGAACGCTAACACAGAGCATCACTGCGTGTTAAAAACCAGTGAAGCAACGAAAATTGTGAGGGCACTTCCGCTGTATGGCAAAAAGCTGGTTGATTGGCGAGTCTCCATACAAACAGAGTGCATTCAACCTCAGAAGTTAAATGCCATTTAAATAGTTCGTTTTTTGAACAATTTTAAAGGGGAAATCTTCTCATGATCCCAGACAGTTCCAATTCTCCCAACTATACTAGCTCTACCCCGCCCATAACTGTCTTTAGCTTCTCCTTGTGCAGACACATACATAGTTTATTGCTCAGGGCCACATATTGCAAAAGTCGTCCCAATGTCTCCTCTCGGTCAGTCGGTGATATTTTTGAAGGCGAACAAATGGACTGTACGCACAAATGAGGGCGTGCTACCTTAAAACGACATCAGGAAAAATGTCTAGGGAGACTTGGTCAAGTGCAAATGACCCAATCTCTTCTTTTTACAAATCGTAGCCCATTGAAACGAGGACAACAATGGTCACGAATTGTTGACAGATGCTTAGGCCTACCCCTAAGAGGCTTAATCCATAGTTGCAATAGAAAGAAAAGCGTTTTTAGCCGGTAACTTTTGAATATTCATCCCAAAATCATTTTCCACCCGAACGGAAGGTTGCTTTAGGAAGCTAGGCGAATTCGGTCTCAATAAAATCAGAAGCCCTGGCGACTTCGTCGCCGGGGCTTCTGATTTTATTGACACCTTTCGTGTCAACTGCTAATTACATCAACAATGGAATCGATTCCATATCAAAATGGGAAAATATTTATAAAACTATTACCACTTGCAACCGAAAAAAAGCTTTGTGGAAGGGGTGAGGGGTAGCACGCCCTGACAATGTAGGCTATATGTAATAGCGTCTAGTGACCTGATTTGGAAATTTACAGCAGAATATGATTAAAAAACGAAGCCAAATTAGGAAAAGAAGCACTGAGAACGCAAAGGAGTTTATGAAAGCTACAACAAGGAAGATAAAAAGGAAAACGCAACTCCAAACCCGCCAAACGAGAAAAGACTCCCTGCCCAGTCTCCGGGGACTTGAACTCACGTATTTAGGATTCGGAGTCGAGTGCCTTTCCAACTGACTGACCTACGACAACGTTGGAAAAAAGTTTGGTCATATTAATAATAGTAATCTAATGTAAGGCTGTATGCCATAAAAGTACACCTGCCGAGGGAGGGGTGGGAGGCTGCTGACCGAAAGCTCCTTTTCTCCCGCATCTTTATATTGTCTGAAACACGCTGAAATGATGCTGTTTCATTTCTTGAATGTTATAGATTTTCCCTGTAAATGTTTAGCGTGGCTTGTAAACGTTTCGTAATTTGCCGTATAAATGACATCGAAAAGGGTGGGGTGGGGTGGGGTGAAGGGGGAGGGGGAACAGGAAGTCGTGGTCTTTCGTCGCAGAATTTTCTTATTCCTTCGTGAGACATGTAGGTAGTCAGGATAGTAGGTACGATAAAATGTGTAATTCAGAAGCTGGGTTAGGCCAGAAATGTTGCGACAGGGGCCCGAGCTCCCCGACGTGGGACTTGCGGCTTAAAATCCCGACAAGGGCGACGGGTTGCCGAAAAGTTCTCGAGAGCAAATTTTTCGTAGCGCATTTTGGGTTTCTAGTTAGCTGGTTAGTGAAATATGAAACTTTGGGGAGGGGGACTTATCACAAGATTTGCGGCCCTTATTTTAAGTACTGTAAAATATGAAGTAAATTACAGAAACGGCTGACCGTTGTGGTTACTTTATATTTTATCGTTTTCCAACGAAACTGAAATGATGGCTCTTGTAAGGGGGTAGGGGCGGAAAACTGACTTGATTTTGTGTGGGTGTAAGTCAATGTTGGCAGTAATGGCTGGTTCGCGTACACCTAAAACCTTGTGGAAGCTTTTGCCAGGTATAAGCTTACCTGTCACAAGAAAATCTTTTTGATCTACACTAATACAAAGCAAGCGACCTGCCTCCTTGTCACTCAGCAATATGTGAGATATAGGTCCGCTGTCTTTCCAAAGTCTCGCAATCAGCCGAGGCGGACCAATTTCAACTATTTTTTCACAGCATAATCTCCAAAGCAATCACTACCAAATACATTCAAAAATGGCTTTACTGCTCTCTCATAACAGGGTGAATAATCAACCCAAACAAAATTTATAGGGACTACATGTAGAGGGGCACCTTCTTGCCAAAGTCCATTGCGGCCCACATCTTTCAAGAGCTCCTAGCCTGAACATTTACAACTATTATCAAAGTTACATACCACCTTCCGACGAGCAGCACGATTTTAAGATTTTAACTAATTTTGAGGATATATTATCTTCATGGTTTTTACATGATCTGGAAATATGTCAAACTACGAAACCCAGAAGCAACCTGGAAGGCGGTTATTTCCTGCTAGAAGTGAAAATTTTCAACAAGAAGGCAGAAACTCCGAAGACCAACATGGAAGGCAGGCCACGCTTGTAGCCTAACACTACAGTTAATGTTACCGTTCATGGATATACGTAGGCTGTAACGCTAGGCGTAACGTTAGGCCAGTATTGCTACTTAGGCTAGTGGCAGGCTTAACGTTACTCGCTAGGCAGTCACGGTAAGCCGTCACAGTAAGTCATCACGGTTTTTTGTCAAGCCATCACGGAAACCATCACGTCCCGGGATCCGTCACGTATTTTAGACGACCCCGAATAATTGTGACACTTCCAGCTTCAGGTATACAGGGATGGAAATAAGAATTTCATCTTGCGTAGCAATACTGCTACGCATTTTCAGAATTGCGTAGCAATTTACCTCAGATTGTATGGCACTTTTGTGGAGGGTCCCCATTTGCCTCTTCCTTCCATTTGTTAACTTTTTTTACTGCCACAGGAATTCCCTGAATCATGATCACCACTGCTATGCATTCAAGGGATAAAGCGTATACAATTATTATAATTATTATAATATATTATTATTATTTAGAGCAAGTTCAGAGGAGAGCCACTCGCCTTATACCCGAGGTGAGACACCTACCTTATCATGTTAGACTTAAGCATCTTGGGCTTACCACCCTGGAGTTGAGAAGGATTAGGGGGGACATACTTCAGGTGTACAAATTTCTCTCTGAAAGGAATCCTTTGTCCTCTTGCAATTATTTAAAGGTTCAATGTAATTCTCGGGTTCGAGGCCATTGTAAGAAGCTAGTTAAGAATTTTGCAAGGCTCGACATTAGGAAGTTCAGCTTTTCTCATAGAGTTGTTAACGAGTGGAATAGTCTGCCTGAGTGGGTAGTTAACTCCACATCTGTGCACTGCTTTAAAGACAGACTGTCATCACCCCAAAGTATATTTTTAGTGTATGTATATCAAAATTCTTAGTTGGTGACTGCTGTTTGATTGACGTCAAAGTTTGAAAATTTGAAAGATGCAGAGTAGCTCACATTCCACACAAGGCAGAGAGAGTACTTTTATTACATTTTATAGCCTTGTGTGCTCACCAGGACATGGCCTTATGCAATAAAACAGGTTTATTCTTGCACAAGGAAGAGCCTCATACAGTTATGGGAGGAGCTAGAAGATGCATAGTTGGGAGAATTGGAACTGTCTGGGATCATGAAAATTCCCCTTTTTAAGGTTAACATTGACAAGTTCTTCCATAAGTGTGGTAGAATCTAATTGTGCTGGGCTCGTTTGGTGTTGGTTGGTTCTTTGTTTTTAGTCAAGGTTGTATGGACTTCAGGGCATCTTATGGGGCCTTAGCCCTCCTTTGCCCTTTAACCTGTTATGTTATGTATTATATTAGTTAATGATTCATAAAGGCCAAGGACCCACTTGTTTTTCAAAAGACCCAAGAAAATTTAAAGGGCTTCATTTTTTGCCCCCCCCCCCAAACAGACCTTCAACATGAATGAGTCCTGTGAGTTGGAAAACAGAAGATATGCTCTGTATAAATACTGGTATAACCAGTAGTAACTTACTGTACGTGGAAAATGACCTCTACATGACCATTGACCAAAACATTTTGACCACCCTCAGTGATGCAAATTACTACCACAGGTACATCACTATACAACACAGGTCTTCAGCTTTCACTGTTGGAACAGAGTACTTTTTACTTGAGGAAAAGATCCCAAGTGACCCCTAGATGACCTTTGACTCCAGTCACTGACTATCATTGATAACCCCTTTAATGTCCATTCATCACTGAGTCCAGTTTACATGCCCTCAGATTTGCCCAAGTATTTGTTGTGGGGGAAGTCATATTTTTCCACTTTCTCGTAACAGTGTTATATATGGCCAATATATACCCAAAAACTGTGGAAATGAAGTAAGAAATGTAGGCAAACAATGATGTCATCCTACCCATAAATAGGCCTAACACTTTTCATGCACTGCACAATGTAAGAGAACAAATACAACATTTATAACCACTTTGCAACAACAATTCTTGAACGATTTTAATGGGCCCTCCAGCTGTGGGAGCTTGCATTAATTTGTGCACAGATACACATGCTGGAGGTTAGGCTCGATGTATAACACGTTAGGCAATGGAAAACGTTATAAGCCTTTCTGTAGAAAATTGCCCCGTAGAGAAAAATTCTTAAGCTGAAACTTGCAAAAATATTTCAGATTCCTATTTGTGGGTGTGTTGCACATGTCACTGACATGATTTGGATATTCTTGACCAGTTTGGGTATTTTGGATGCTTGAATTTGGACGATCAGTTTGCTTAATTGAGACATACTGTCTACAGTATACACTGAGTGAAGAAAGCTCTAGCTGGTCTGTGCAATCGTACTATGACTTACATATGGGACTAAAATCTTAGTTCTTTATGTTTGGGATTTGTCACAATTTTGAGCACATATTTACTAGTTCCAAGTTGACACTGCTAGAATATTAATGGTTTACATAAAATTAGGTTAATGTTTTGGGTCAAGATTCTGAGGGGTACAGTACTCTACAGAAATTTGTTACTTCAGACACATTGACGTTGGTGCATACTGTACCTGCATGTACTGTATTACTGCACATGCACATGAAAGACACACACCACAAGCTGCACTAGACAATATCTGACATATGGTACGATACATGTACCGTGCACGTCATTTGAAATTTGTTTTACATCCGACTTACATGCTGCTATGTTCGTCAGATAAGTAGGGGAAATTTCTTAGTTTTTTGTGATAAATGAACAACTTGGGAAGGGATTGAAGACTTTCAAATCTTGTTTTTTATAAACAGTATTCTTGTGATGATTAAGGAGGAACTCATAGCCACAGCCACATCAGAAAATGCATCGCAAAAAATGCTACACATACTAAGAACTGCATCGCACGAAGGTGCACTTTGCATCGCAAATTGCGATGCGTTACCGCTTATTTCCATCACTGGTATAGGAAAGCTCTCCTGCAGAATATTACAGGCCTACTGTAGGCCTATGTATTAGTTTAGCGAATCTAAAATGCCGTTCTAGGCCAAACGTGAAATCAAACGTTAATGCCCTTACGCTAGGCCCATCCCATTTTTGTAGAATTTGGATCGGTGCCAGGTGGTTGTTGTAATTTGGAAACCAGCTAGTATTTGCAGTAGGAATCCAGAGTCATCCGGGAGGCAGTACAATTGTTTTACTCACCGTAACTCACCGGAGCCCACTGGCAGTAACTGCTGATGGGGTCATAAAAGCTGGGGCAGACAGCCGTTTTTGGCTTATGTAGAGCCCCCGTCTTTTCCGTAGAATAGGATTGATTACGTTTTAGTCACTTTGCAGTAAAACTTTGAAGCAAAAACTCCTTGACTTATAGCCTAGTTCGCAGTCAGCTGACCTAGTAGGCCTATTTGGGTCGCTTTGGGGCTTCCCATACTACGTCAGCAATATACCCGTTGTCAAAATTGGGCTACCGCAACTTCAAAAATTTTGAATGGTCGGGATCTTTCTCAAATTCACATAGGCCTAGGCCTAGGCCTACTCCTTGTATGGGTCATTTATATGTTTAAGACCCTTCATTCTAAGAATACTTGCACTTAGGCTTAGTGTCTAAAAAGAGACCAAAAATTTTGATTTACACAAACGATCAATTTTTGCTTTTTCAACATTCAATAAAGCTGAGAAATCCTTTTACCAGGACCTCCACACTATTGTATGCTAAATAGCATGCATTGCTGTTCAATTGTGACATAGTCCATAGCTATGGTTACGTTCATACACGCGCATACGCGTATATAGCAACAATCACTGCAGAAACGCACACAGACGATGTTACTCTCACAGTAACATGCGGTCAAAAGTTTGTGTTGCAATAGCCTAGGCCTAGTTCAGGGAACAAAGTGTACGTGAGAACTAGGCCTAGGTACCCTAGGCTCTGACTAGCCTAGCCCTACACTACAGGAACTCAGGTAGGCAAAGACCAGCCCTCGAACAGTGCTGTGCATTACATTACCTGGCCTATAAACCCATTACACTACACATCACTGCGAAGTGCATTGTAATGTACCTAGGCCATGTAACATAACACATGGCCCGGTACTAATTTAGAATCAGTGCCCAGCCTAGGCCTAAGTCTTCATAAAATCGTTAGTTTGGCCTAATCCAGTCTCAAAACCTACTGTAGGATAAAATACACTCAAAACTGATGCAGAAGGCACAGCAAGCAAGGCAAGTGGGATTCAGTGGTCGAAATTTAATTTTAATGCTGCTATTCCACGGAACAGTGCTTTTTCCAAACTACTGTTCCGGATTAAATTTTACTGTTCCAAGGTTTTCATACAGTATATGGTAAAGAGCAAGCTCTTTTATGAAATGAGTCGATTCTCCAACTACTGTACAGGTATGTGTTTACATACTGATATTTATTTTCTCATTGCAAATTTACTTGAAATCCCTCTAGTCTTGTCCTTCACTGCAACATTGCCTCAATGATCATTTCACACAGTAATTAAGTCAATGGAACAATCTTGCATTGTAAACAAGAAAAAACACACACTTGAGACCCATTGACTTTGGTCACGAGATGCCAGCAGTCGGACTTGCATTTAGTCATTTTTAAGTTTTGATGCTTAGTTGCTAGCTTGGAGGGAATATTTACAAAACCCCCAAACACAAGGACTGTACAGTATTTGCCTTCCATGTGGAGGAAATATCAATAAACAGTTAAAGGTCATTTGGTACGTTACATGCCACACAAGACAAGCAGTGAGGTAAGATGACTTTCCCTTGCAGGGAAATAATGACATACCTGTACTAAAAAGTGTTTCTGCATTTTGTAGTAAAACTAACAGTATGTGTGTTTACATAGTAGAGGTTTACCATTCAGCATTGGGAAATGCATGCAAGTCTAAGGGACTTCAACTGATCCCAGTTGAAATCAGATTGCACTTTATACTAAAGCCAAAATTTACTGGGATGTTTGATATTCACGGCATGATTACATGTTCTTTATCAGGGATTAGGATATATATGTATATTCAATGTGCTTCTTGTGGAAAACACTAGCTGTTGCTTTTGAAAAGTTACTGTTCCGGTACTAAAAGCACTGTTCTCAGAACAGCGGAACAGCCTGAAATTCGACCCCTGGGATTTGAGTGAGAGCAAAACAGTTCCACGGTAAAGGAATAGTTTTGCTTGATTCATCCTTTGCATTGTGGTTTATTGCTATAGCAAAGCAATGAGTGGGTTCTCCAACATAATGAGTGCACATACTGCTGTTATTTTCTTGCAGCAAATATATGTGAAATCGTTCTAGTCGTATCCTTCTCCATAACCTTGATTCAAGTATCATTCCACACAGTAAGTCAATGGGAGGAAAAGCAAACACTTAGGACCCATTGACTTTGGTTGCGAGATATCAGCAGTCAGAATTTCTTTTAGTCGTTTCAAGTTTCGGTGCGTAGTTGGTAGCTTTGAGGGAATATTAATACCAAACCCCCTAAAAACACAATAAAGTGGAGGGAATATCAATGAATAGTTAAAAGGTCATTTGGAACATACCACGCAAGACAAGGGGTTGATACAAGATGACCTTCGCTTGCAACGCAATAATTGACATACTGTACTAAAAGTTTTTCTGCGTTTGGTAGTAAAACTTCAGTATGTGCGTGTACAAAGTACTGTACCATGCAGCATAGGGAATAACGCGTGGAAGTGTAACCGATAATTGATAACGGTGGAACGGGATTGCATTTCATACTTAAGCCAAAATTGACGGGGATTTTTTATATTCACAGCGTCATTACTTTATCAGAGATTAGCATGTGCGTATATTTATATGCACTTTGCTTCTTGTGGAAAAACACTGTTCCATGGAACAGTGGCTTTTGAAAAGTTACTGTTCCGGCACTAAAAGCACTGCTCTCAGAACAGCAGAACAGTGGGAATTTTGACCCCTGTAATCTCACCCAAAACTTAATCCTAACTAGTCGACCACTGCATACCAAATGTATGGCACATGCCACATACACTATGTGGCGATTTAGGTGACCAACTCATTGTAGCACAATAGTACCAGGCTATTCAACCATATATTCAACCGGGGTGCCCAACCATATGTTTTAGCCATATCCTGAAGATCACTAACTAGTGTGCCTTGATTTCCTTGGAGATGTCTAACACCCTCCTTAGGCCAAGAAAAAAAAATTGTTTGTTTATCCTCGACCGCCCGCACGTAATTTTTCGTCCGCTTGTACCATTTTTTTAGTTTTATATTTTTTTTTTGTTTTTTTTTTGTTTTTGCCTTTTGTGTTGTACACAAACCTATACATTTTCTGACGAAACTTTTTTGTTCCTGACTGAAATACCTTGCACTAAATGGCCCATATATGTTGAATACCCAGTCGAAAGCAGAACAAATAAAACACCTCCATCACACACACACACCTACACACACACAACACTCGAGGGAAACCATAGGCCTGCTTTTTCCTGGAGTTCCGTTTTACTGACTTTCCCATTTCAACACTGGCCATGGAGAATACCTATGTATGTAGCTGGTTCGAATATACACAATTGTTCGTTGTACAACTGCTTCACAGGGACCATGACCGCGGAGCCAATTTTGAAATGCAGGGGCAAACCATCAAAGAGGCGTAACATTTTCAAGAAAATAAAAGCCTTTTAAAGCGGCCCAAAATGCCCACGGCAGGAAAAGTGCGGGGGCTAAATCCCCCATAGCTCCAGTCTCCACGGTCCCAGCTAGCTGTTTCAGTGGCCTAGCAAGTCTGCCTCGAAGCGTACCCGCCGAAATACAGTCCACTCGATCAGCCATTGCACAGACTACTACTGTTCGTTGGGGACACAGTAATCAGCGGCGTAGCACGACTCTTGGGGCCCATGGACAAGAGGCAGGTAGGGGCCCAAACCAATGGTATCATAAACCCATTTTCCTATGACCCCTTCAGTCTTGGTGGGGAGGAACGGGGTAACAGCCAGGACTTGCATGCACCAGATCCGGGTTCAATTCCCAGTCCCATTCTTGCTTGCTGTTCTTCAAAAGCAGTTGGTTCTGTAGCAGGGCTGGTCATGAAAAATTTTCAGAAGGGCAAGCAACTGCCCGCCTTACTTGAGATGTCATGCTTCAAGGCGGGCAATTAGTTGCCCATCCAAGATCTTAGGCGGGCAGTTGTGTAAATATATACAAGTTACATTTAAATTTATCATAACTAAAGTCATAACAGTATTGTACTAATTGAACTGCAAGGAAACCTTGTTGCATTATAAAAACAAGAATGAGGATGAACACTTTTAACATGTTTAATTCCATGCATTGTGTTTGTCTCTACCAGTTCTTGTTCAGTCTTGTCCTTGGTTTCTGCAGATACAATGCTACAGCTTTATCAAGGATTTTACTCCTCTTAGCGTCTGCCCACAGATGATTGTTTAAATTGATCATCAGCACATTCTCCATTGAGCCATGTGAGAGGCTATGCCTCTTCTCGCTAATTAGAGACGTCAAGGTAGAAAAGGACCTTTCCACTTTGGCATTTGATCCAGAAATGCAAATTATTATTTGCATTATTTTGCAGACATTGTTGAAGGTCTGCTGTGGGCTGTTGAATACACGTTCCCACAGCAGTATTGGCTTTGGTTCAGGAAATATCAAGTTGCTATGCATGCTCCGGGCAAAGTTCTTAACAAGCTTTCACTCTCAGTAAACTTGTGGCAGATGATTTACACCAGCAGCCGCCAATGGTTCTCTGAAAGCGTTGAATAATATCATCAACCTCTCTTTGTCGGCTGTGTCATCCTTATCATCTTTGCTCCAATACTGGGGATCAAAGATGCACATAGCTGCAATCACTTTGTCTTCCTGGTCAGGAAACCTTGTAGATAATATATCTTTCATATGTCTTGCCAGAATCTTCTTTTTCTCTGCGGCTCTTTCTCTTTCTTCTTCAACAGGCGCCATACCTTGAATCTCAATCCTGTGGTATTCACGGTTTTCCACCTTCTTGCCTGCATGGCCAGCTTTCAATGAAATAGCACTAACAACTTCACCGATCTGGAATTGTGACATGTAGCTGCTGAAGGTCTCATCTTCATTGCCAGCATCAGCAATGATATCATCAAGTAGGAGCTGTGTGTTTGAAATCTGATATGCAACCTCATGTGGCAACAGGCCATCCCCTTCAAAGACTGCTGCTGATCCTGACATTGCATCAAGGATGTCTAGAAATGAAATAGTCTTCAGAAGGAATTCATAATTTCTGAAGAGCCGGAGAAGCCCATCACAGGTTGAGACCGTTTCTCTTTCATGGCGTTCAAAATTTTGGCTTGCGATTTCCCCGAACATCTCACTCAGTGCTGGCCAAAGTTTGATGAGGGTACTAAAGGCCCTTCTATGGTGGCTCACCCATCTTGTTCCAGAGATGTTGGGGAGTTTGTAATAAGTAATATCCAGGTCTTCACACGTA
This sequence comes from Holothuria leucospilota, assembly GCA_029531755.1. Lineage (NCBI taxonomy): Eukaryota > Metazoa > Echinodermata > Holothuroidea > Aspidochirotida > Holothuriidae > Holothuria > Holothuria leucospilota. The sequence continues at coordinate 39,121 of JAIZAY010000091.1, read as the reverse complement.
TAATTTAGCTGTTTTTTCATTTTTCCACTGAAGTTCAGCATCTTCCGCAGTACCTTGTATGTCTTCTGGACTTGTTCAAAATAGTCCACCTGTTTGAAGGCATCCTTTAAGACGAGCTCCATGCGATGATTGGCACAATGAACCCACACAAGCCATGGTCGCTTAGTATATACACTGTATCATTATATCTGATTTATACTTGGACAAATCCCAACAATTTTGACATTTAGCGCTCATGTCCATCAGAATTGTAATTCAGAATGATTCATGTAATCCCTTACATTACTTTTGTTTGTGAATTCTTAAAGATCATAATATTTATAGTTTCAATATAATTTATAAAACCCCATAATTTTGGCTTGGGCATATTTCTGAGCGTTGCTGATATCAAAAAGTAGCAAAAAGGCAAAAAACTTTTGTCCCAGTAGACACGTGTGTGGAGTCCTATTCCATTCACGATGGAATATATAACTTGACAAAGAATTTCGTTTCTCAGTAAACAGGAATTTTCAATGTTTACTCAAGTGTAATCTGATGTTTACTTATTTCATTCATTACCCAACATTTTCAGATTCCTGCATTCAAAATCTGGGGTGGTATCCTGCACGTGTTGGAGGAGTCTTCCTGGGGTGCATACAACAATATTAGTACTACATATTTGGGCCGCTTCCTCTTCTACATCCTAAAAAGTAAGAAGGTGTGCCCTATTGTTTTTGGTGGAGGTCAAAGGTCATCTGGGGTCACCAGGGATCAAAGACTGAAAACCTTGTTAACACAATATCTCAAGGTAGGAAGCTTGGATAAATTTCATAAGTGGGATGTGGATGTGTTATTGTGAGAAGGTGAATGCTATTGCTTTTGGTGGAGGTCAAAGGTCATCTGGGGTCTCCGGCAGTCAACCACTGAAAACTTGTTGTTAACACAATATCTCAAGGTAGGAAGCTTGGATAGATTTCATAATAGTACAGTATGTGGATAGGTTATGGTGGGGAGATGAATGCTGTTGTTTTTGGTTCAGGTCAAAGGTCATCTGGGGTCACCGAGGGTCAAACACTGAAAACCTTGTTAACATGATATCTCAAGGTAGGAGCTTGGATAGGTTTCATACCTAATATATAGATCCACCATTGTGAGAAGGTGTGCCCTATTGTTTTTGGTGGAGGTCAAAGGTCATCTAGAGTCCCCTGGGTCAAAGACTGAAAACCTTGTTAACACATTGTCTCAAGGTAGGAAGCTTGGATAGATTTCATACTTACCCTTACAAAAAAACGTGTGTCAATTGGTTCCAAATCCTCAGGTTTTCTCACATGTCTGCCATGGGTTTTCACAGGTTTATGCAGGGAAACCTGTGTTTTTGTGTGAAATTGACACAGGTTTGTCAGTTGCCACAGGTTTGCCACAGGTTTGAATAGTATTTGACAAAGAATTCTGAGTCAAAACCTGTGTCTTCAAACTGAAAGCAAGAAAAGGTGTGTAAACCTGTGTAAACCTGTGTCAAACCTGTGTCCAGAGGTTTCCAAAAACACAGGTTTGCCACCCAGGAACACGCATGATTTCTTTTGTTTTTCACGTGTGATCACGCGTGGTAACTGACACAGGTTGACACACTAATTTTTGTAAGGGTAGAATGTGAATGAATTATGGTGAGAAGATGGATTCTATTTTTGGTGGAGGTCAAAGGTCATCTGGGATCACTGGGGGCCATTTGGAGGTTATCAGAGGTCATTTTGAGTTCAAGTTGTGGACTAATAGGATACTTGGTAGATGAAGTCAACTTTCACTGCCAACAACTTTAAAGGTCATGTAGCAGTCACCAGAGTCACAGGCAAACTTCACATAAGCTAATACTGTATTTTTTTTTGTATACTCATTGCTCAGTGTCATTACATTCAGCATGGAACCATAGTGCCCACTGGGCTCTTGTTATAAAATTACAAAATGAATACAGTAGGCTTAAAGGTCAGATGACTTCAACGAGTACGCCATCGAAGGTCGTATTCGTTGAAATCATCTTACTAGTATGGATTCACGTCGTGAAAGCCTTTCTATGTGCTTGTCGTATTCGTTGAAATCATCTTACTAGTATGGATTCCCATCGTGAAAGCCTTTCTACGTACTTGTTTTAAAGGTCATTGATGTGTTGGTTGATGTTTCTAGATGTGAAATGTGGGATACAGAATGTTGTTTAGGAAATATTACTTCTGCATATTAACAAGACTTGCTGTGTTGATTGTATTTCCTCTAGGCTACTGTCTTCTAGTGTTGCATTGTAATATATTTGTAGTTGGTTGCCAAAATGTATGAGACATTTTAAAAGAAAAGCTTGTCTTTCCACCTTCACTCGATATCTCTGTAAGTCACAAAACAATTTTGGACATCACCGTAAAGTCAGTGGTCGACTGGTACAGTGTATATTGGTGTTCACATTGTGCACTGAAGTTTTCAGGGTTTTCCTTATCATTAAATGAGTGCCAACTATAGTGCTATGATACAACAAACTGCCACACAATTCACATTTACACATCAATTGAATCAGCTTTTATGGCAAAACTTGATGACATAGTGAATAAATTATTCACTTATTTGTGTTTTGAATTCTCCAATTTAGTTAGAATTATGTATCAATTTCTCTTCTTACAGTGCTGGATGAAGCTGATAGGATCTTAGACCTTGGATTTAAAGCTACATGTACCATGAATGCTATCCTAGAACACATCCCAGTACAAAGGCAAACTCTACTCTTCAGTGCAACACAGACAAAGTAAGTTATTTTGTTTTGTTTAGGATGAAGGGACGGCTTGGGGTTTTAGACTGTATACTTTGATATCCAAATTAGGTGCCCAGATCTTATATTAGTTTGGTAACCATAGGGACGAGCACAGCTCTTTGCTGTGATGCTGAGAGGGTCACAAACTTACTGAGATTAAAAGGGTTTCAGGAGTTTTCGAATTGGCTGTTGTCCAAATCAGTTATTGTGTGATGCGATTCTTTTTTGCGCACAGCTGTGAGATATTATTGTAGAGCAGGGATACTCTTTCTCTCCCAGCGCTTTTGAAACTGGTTGAAGACAGGAAGTGGGGATAGAGACTTAAAATATTTAAGTGGAGGTGCAGGGAGTTTGGATGGGGGGGGGGGGGGTGTGTCAGGCCTGCCTTATTGTCTTCTGAAAACTAGTTAAGAGAGAAGACAGTCTTGCTGGTAGCCAATCCATGGTCTCCTTGATATTATCACAAGGTCAATGTTTAGTCTGATGCAAGCTTCCTAACCCAGAGATTTAATCCAAGATTGAAACTGTGTGAGTTTTAAAAGGACTCACAAAGTGGTCAGAGGAGGTGGGAGGAGGGGCTGTTAGGGGTATCTAAGACGAGAAACTTACACGTGGATGGAAAAGTGGCTAAGCTGGTGGAATGGTGGATGTCATGACAATTTTTAAGGATGAAACAGTTTCTGTATTCATAAAATTACCAAAAAACTGGTATGTGAATGCATGCAAGGATGGAAAAAGTAGACATAAGTTTGGACAAGGGATAGCAGGCACGGATCCAAGGGGGGGGGCGCTTCCTAGGACTCAGTCCCCCCTTTTTCCCCACATCAACAATAACAAATATGTGAAAATTAGCATAATGTTAATCTAGGAGAATATTCAAGGGGGCTTTTAGCCCCCCCTTTTCGAAATGTCTGGATCCCTGCCTGGATAAGAATATTTATTTATCAATTTTCTTCTTTTTTTGCATAAAGAGGCCAAGCATTCAGTGTTTGGTCTTGTTATACTAGTAACTTACAGGGCCTATTCTCATAGCGACAAGAATAGTTCCTCGAGTTATATCAGGATTTATGCTGGAGAGAAAACTTAAAGAATAGATAAGTGACCATCAATTTTTTTCATCATTCTGGTAAGAGTACAAAACAAACATGAGAGGGGGAGGAGGTGGGATAGGGAGTAAGATAGGGAGACCCCCTTTCTTCTTCAAAGTGTAATAAATGACCTTTAGTTGTTGACAAAATTCATTTCCAAACTTTTAAAAGTATGCTCTGAAGTGGGTGGGAATGGGGATCGAGAGAAAAAGAAAATTGTGCGCTCTTTGAAATCCATAAAGACAATAGACACCAATTAGCCATGGTCTCACTAACACAATTGGATCTGGTCAGTCTTTGTATTCAACTAACCATCTGCTGTTGGGCACTGGTGTTCACTAGGGCACTATGTTAACCTGCTGCTAAGTCTGCAGTAGGCCCATATTCTTGGCACATGTTAAGTTGCGTCACATGACTTGTGTGTAGGCTTCTGTTTGGAATGACCACCACAGGAAACAAAAAATCATACACAAGCTCTAATTCCATTGAAGTGTAAGTTACCCCTGCAACATTCTCACAGAGTTGTGGTTGGAGCCAAATATGTCTAAAATGGCAATATTATAATAAAAATATTAGCAATTGGCCTTTGTTGTGAATGCTGTGGGTTGCTTTGTTCCAAATTTTGAGGTTCTTAGCAAGAATGATTGTATACTTGAAGGCACTACTCAAATTGTGTGCTACAACGGCTTTTGAATATGTGTTTCATTTTACTGGAGGGGTGGGGTGTCATATAACTGAATTTAATGAGACAAAAGTAGGATAATTTTACAGTAGTTTATGCTCAAGTTTTTTGTACTAAAGGTATTTTTCCAGTCAGTATGTTTCCTGCCTAACTTATTTATATATTTCTAAAATTTCTGTTGTTATTGTGACAGCATGTGGAACGCTGTCTTTTCCTAGTTATTTTCTGTAAAGCTGTGTGGATAAACTTTTATCGTCTGTGTACTATACTTAGGTCTCGTCTGAATGTCATACCATATCATACTACCATTGCTTTTCTCTGTGATGTACTAACTTGTTTAGTGGGATGGTTTGTGACTTTCACACCAGTGTTGGCACTAGGTCTCAACATGGGGGGGGGGGGGGAGGAATTCTGCCTTCTGAAATATTTTGAGGGGGATTTTGGTTTGACCGGGGGGGGGGGCGGGGGATCTGAATAAGTTGTAACATAAAAGTCATCTTTGTGGGAAATTCTCACATGCAGTTTTTAAAGTTGTGGGATTTTTGTTGAGAAGAGTGTGGGAATTGCAAAATTCCACTGCTTATTATGAATACTGTTTCATTCATCAGTATAAGCCTGTGCAAGCCCCAGTTCCTTATAAGTCAGATCATAAAAGGTATGGTTATATGTTTCTTCCATGCTGGTTCTGAATAATTTAAGTACTTTTGTGGCTGTGGTTGTTAAAATGCATGTAATTTGTCACTACCCACTGATGTGGCTATGCAGAAACCTTTCATAGAATTTTGATCAGACTCAGGAGTAGTCTTGAGTAGCCCATTGAACAGACAGGTGGTGCTATTTTCCAACAACAACTTCACAAGTCTTGTTGTAGATTTTTACTTATTTGGACAATTTCATTCATTTCTGCAGATCAGTGAAGGATCTTGCTCGTTTGAGCTTACGAGACCCCAAGTATGTCGCTGTTCACGACCACCATGAACACAGTGTTCCAGCACAATTGGAACAGGTAAAATGACAGTAAAAAATTAAGTTATATTAATGTTATCATTTTTTAATTGACAACATTTAACAAAGTCAAATAAAGGAAAGATTAAACATGAAATAAGTGTACATATTTTATATTTAAATTGTGCTGTAAAATAATTGAAGCCATAAAATTTAATGTCAGCCAATTTCATAAAGGTAAGATAATTCACTTTCTGTATAGTAAAATATCTATGGAGACATGGCACATGAACAACATCATTGTTGGGGAAAGAGGGGGGGGGGGAGGACTTACATTTGGGGGAACTTACACTATGGAGGTCATATGCTATATTGTATTATATTCTTACAGTGCTGTATGATAATGTCCTTGAATTTGGCTTCAGAATGATCAGTTTGGGTATTGATCTGTTCTATCCATAGAGTTACATTGTCTGTGCAGCTACATCAAAAGATAAACATCCTGTTTTCATTTACCAAAGCTCATCGAACCAAGAAGATTCTGGTTTTTATGGCCTTTGGTAAACAGTTAAGAAATAAGCGTACATATTTTATATTTAAGTTGTGCTGTAAAATAATTGAAGCCATAAAATTTCATGTCAGCCAGTTTCATAAAGGTAAGATAATTCACTTTCTACATAGTAAAAATATCTTTGAACACATGGCACATGAACAACATCATTTTTGGGGAAAGATGGGGGGGGACTTACATTTGGGGAAGTTACACTTTGGAGGTCATACGTTATATTGTATTATATTTTTACAGTGCTGTATGATAATGTCCTTGAATTTGGCTTCAGAATGATCAATTTGGGTATTGATCTGTTCTATCCATAGAGTTACATTGTCTGTGCTGCTACATCAAAAGATAAACATCCTGTTTTCATTTACCAAAGCTCATCGAACCAAGAAGATTCTGGTTTTTATGGCCTCTTGTAAACAGGTAAGTTGTGTAAGGCATGTTTTTATTGGCTAATATCTTTGGAGAGCTAACTTTCCAAAGATGAAACAACCTGGTACTCATTTGTATTTTGCAAAACTCGGTGTTCTAGGCTGGTTTCACAGTCATGGGTGTACCTGACTTCATGACATTATATATAAAAGTCTTACATCAGTTACCTGTAAAAAATCAATAATTTCCAGGAAGTCAGTTTAAAAGGTCACATCTTCCTGTGGTGGAAAGATGACACCTTCTGGTAATTAGCTCTTATTTGTGTCTGACCATTTCTAGTGCAATAGGTATCAGCAATAGTCACTTAAAATCTGCAGCTTCTATAAGTTGTGATTCTAATGACAGATGATGCAATTTTGATACCATTTGCATTGAAAGGTGATTATTGGCTATTTCAACTAGACTTTGGGGTACCCTAATAGCTTTAAAGTTGACTATGACTCATGGGGCTCTAGATCGAGGTTTTGAATCTTAATGAGTGGATTTAAAATTCCAACTCAAATTCTTTGCAGTGATGCCATAACTGCTGCTAGTAGCACATACACAATGTTGTGCTGTACTTTGGCTATGAAAGAACTAATCCATGCTTGGCCCAGGTGTAGAGTGCTAGTGTACCTAGTCCTACAGTAGTAGTCCTATAGGTTCTTCTACAGATGAGCTTCTGATGTGGGAGAACCATAACAGTCAACTGAAGGGAAAACTAGCAATAAAGTAAAGAAACAATTATTATTGAAAATTATACACCAAAGCCATTTCAGACTCTAATTTATTTAAAAAACAACAAATTTTCAGCAACGATGTTGCCCTTATCAAGTTTAAAAACACACTTCAGTCTGCCACATATAGTATTGTGAAGATAGTGTAACAGAGTAGGAAGTTTTAAGATCTCCCGGTTTGAAGGCAGATGCATTAACAAAGGAACCACCGGTGCATACCAAAAGTAACACACGTCACACAGAAGCTTTTCATGCCCTCAATGGCCTCTGAGATCGATCTTTTGCCATTGGCTTTTCAAACCCTGCCATTCACCCTTTGTTTTTTTTTGTTCAATTCTGGTCCCTCTGATCTAATATGTTCAGCCTCACTGACTTGGCACAACATGGCATCCTTTTTAAACATTTGAATAATGTTTACCTGAACATTGTGATGGTGTCCTCCATGGCTTTCACGTGGATTATTGACCTTGTTTATCGTTTTGCACATAAGTCCCAATGCTCATTAAACCTTTCACCTATACTTCTAGATGATTCACCAATGTACATCCCCTTGGGATTGTTACCTCATGTCTTACAAAATACTTTATACACAACATTACAAACTTTTGAAGTGAGAGAAAAAATCAAAATATTGGTGACGGATATGATCAGGATCTTATGAGAAATGACTCAAGGAAGATAATAGATGAGAAAGAGAAACAAATCACATACAGTCTTACCTTGATAGAATGCAAAATAGTGGGTATAGTAGCTATGAAATAAAGTTTATGCTAGGGCAAGGAAGAAGTTTATGGAGATAGTGAAAGGGAAAAGGAGGGGGAAAACGGTACAGACGAAAGAACTGGAATATTTGGGATTTGATTGTTAAAGGAGTACTTTTACAAAAACTGATTATCATCTCCTTAGTTTTTGACTAAAAAGTTGCTGTCACAGTAATCAATATTGATTTTCATACAAAGTAGAATTGTCCTTAGATTTGGGACATATTCCAATGTGTCCCTCAAATGTCAAAACAGTGGTCTTATTAGCCCCAAAATGTGGGCATGCAAAGTACATTTGTTTGTCTCTAATGACTTTTAAAGGCTGATTTTACGTCGATTTTGACACATCTGAATTGCAGTGTAAGAACACCGTACGAAGCGTTTGCAGGTCAAATCATACAGTTTGGGACATGTTCGGCCGTGCCTCTCAAACGTCAAAACAGTCTCTGATTTTGACACTTCAGAATTAATGTAAGAATACCCCAGGCGACGTTTGCATTACAAATGATACGGTTTGGGGCATGTCAGGTAAAGTTGGGTGGTATACCAGTATTAATGCACGCCTTGCCTTTTGAAATTTGCAGGAGCTCAGTCAACTGCTCTCCTAGGGAGTATGAGGATCGAGAGCTAATTGCTCTCCTTGTTTGGGGTCATCCGCTTCATATGCAGCTTTCCATTCATTAGTAACATAAGAAGTGAGCACCAGTGAGCACTATCAACGTTCTTAGAATGAATTACTTTACATTTATATGCTTGCATGCACAGCGCATCATAGGGTACGTAGGCCTGCTGTAAGTTATTGTGTGTTACCTGTGCGCAGTGTAAATGAAAAGGGGGTGGGGGGCACCCTGGCCCCACCTTATAGGGGAGGGGGAGCGGCTGAGGTTTCCTGAGTTCCGACGTTACAAGTTAGAAATAACGCAGCAAGAGTTTTCTTGCAGTGGAACGACGACCGATCTGTTTATTGACTGTCTCTCTCTCGATATGAACTGTGAAATATTTACAATGTGAAGTCACAACATGTGACAGTATGACTGTTTGACTTTTGTTAACTTACAATCAACATTCAGCAAAATACAATGTATTACGGGGGAAATCTCTTTAAACAACACACACATGATGCCTAGAACTCTGCCTATAAACTCACCTGGTAGGGTGATGTTCCCACTGCTCTCATTGATGGCAAATATACGGAACTCAGCTGATATTAGGAATACACATCCTTCAACCATATGAAGGCCAGGAATTCATCTTTCCATCCCAACCAACCATGGCGTACTCCCCACATCATCATCTGTCGTCAATTTACAGGACACCAGCTTACCAGCATTTGCCAAAATCTTCTCTTGTTACTTTACATAATGTATGGGACTAATTTCTTTTCAGTACACAATGCCATATGTTTTCTCACTAAGACTTTCATATGATACTAAATCACTCCAGACGCAACCCATATAGTCACCTTGAATGTGTAAATATTCTTCAATAAAATTCTACAATACACCTTGTAATATACAACAATGTACAGAGTAGAGAGACTCCAAAAAAGTAGTGAACCCAGTCTTACACTTATGCTCATCCACTGATCAAATCCACTTGGCAACCTTACCAAGGATAACACCCAAAAGACTCTAACAGTCTATAACCCATGCTCCATAGATCTAAACCTGTACCACATACACAACTCTATATGAAATGTAGCGTAAAATGCAAATCCTTATTAGCATCAACATATTCACAAGTTAGCATACAGTTGTGGAAGTCATGATAACATTAATGACATAGCCCAATGGTCTCCTTCATGTAGGACATTTGCACCTTATATACCCAATAACACCCAATCACTCTCCAGAGTATGTTAACCATAAGTATAAACTAAATACAAGGACTTTCCACCTCAGGACAGCAGAGCTTTTGTACATTACCAAGCTTCTCATAAAAACACAATAGCAGAATGACATAACTTCTCAGATTAACCCTCATTAAGTGACTAACTTCTAAATGACACAACCTAGGTACAGTGGTAACCATGTCATGCAGGGCTGAAATTTAACACTCGTCCGATCGTCTGAGACGAGTAAATATTGCATCAGACAACCACTTTCTCTCTTTGAGCTTGCATGTCCGATGGACAAGAAAATTTTAAAAATCCTGTAAAGAAGTTGTACTGAGACAATGGTTTGGACTGTCATTCATCATTGAAACAAAAGTAAAAAGAAAATGGTCATTGGAAAACAAAGGCCACAGAATTTAAAATAAACGTTTCGTGATCATATTTTGTTTGTTAATTTTATTCGGACACCCAAGAAATATTTTGGGGAACCAAAATTTAGCTTCAAGGTTGTCCGATGGACAACCTGAAAATTTTCTTAAAAATCAGGCCTGCATGTACACTAAAACTCATTACAACTTCTTACACAATGGACGCCATAATATTGATGCAAGTGTACAAAATAATACTTAAGGTCAGCCCAATTCTAGCAATTCATATTCAGAGATAAACACTGATAAAACTCAAATGCATGGGTTCTGCAGCTTGTTAGCCATCCTGCTTGACACCCTTTGCCTTCAGCCTAGGCTAAGAAGATACACCTCATTTACTGTCAATGAGGACCCTTTCCCCCAAAGCACTGAGCTCGGATACAACCTTAACACCATCTGAATACAAAGCACTAAGAATAAGCCCTGATCTCTCACATTGCTCTGCCTCTGCAAACAATAAACAATAGCTCCCATTCGTTATCCCCATGACTCACCACTTATATAACAGCTGACATTGACCAAAACAACATAGCGCCCTCCATTGACCACATGGCCCTAAAACAATGAAATCCCTTCGTTCCCAACCCTCACACTAAGTGGGCCAAATTCTTCCAACCACTACTTCACGGGAGCAAATTATACTTCTCACCATGTCTAAAAATACTTCACACAACATTGTATTACACGTCCTATTCACAAGGGCTTCGATTACTCCAGAATATTCTTAATTCTCGATACCCCATGCCAACAGCCTAATGTACACAGGATGTGATAACTGAGTCTAAGTAGGGCCTAGCCTTACCTAAGGCAACAAAACAAATTTCAATAAAATCTTTCATCACAAATCAGGGACAAACTACTTCTTAATCGTAGGTACATACAATCAATTAGGCCTACCCTAGCTGGTGTCTTCTTCTGTTCCTGGTAGACTTGCTCATGAATTCATTGGTAATAGGCGGCGCGGACATCTCAGAGACGGGTGGCGATACGCGAAAATGAACGAAGGTCTCTGGCATCTCACACAGGGCTAGGCTAAGCCATCTTTCATAACAGGCAAGGCTGCAACAGCCTAACAGGATACAGGGTAGACATCTCCTTGGAGCAGAATGGCAGCATGGCAACTCAAAAGTTACCAACAGGATACAGTCCAAAACTGCCTAGGTCGATGGAAAATAACATCAACATCGCCAGCATGAATGACCAACCACCGATTCTGATATATTACAATACGACACGGGACATCTTTTAGGTGAGAAGCTGATCTTTTACGAGCCGAAACTCGGAGCAATCTCCGGTCGCCAGCCAAACAGTGTGGCGGCCGGAAGAAGACTGCTGTAAACACAATGCACACACTACTTGCACACGTGAAAGTAGTATACATATTCAATGATTACATAATCACCATGGAACGCCAAAACAGTCAAAATTCCAGTTTACTACACAAATATCCAGCATCATTACTGTTTATTTACATGCTTTCCCGTACACATTAACTGAGATAAACAATACATAACCATTAAATAAATCTTGTGTGAGTTACTCCAGTTCTTTTTGTTGCAGTGGAATGATATCTTTCCAGGATCTCTTCATGATTTCCTATGAAAAGAAAACTCCTTTTACACTGCTTGCACTTCCACAAACATCTTGGTACCACACAACTGGGAACCAACAGAACCCATTCAAGGAATTTAAGGATCCAAATAAAAGTTAAGGGAGTCAAAAATATAATGAAAAAACTGTGTAGCCATTTTCGTGACAGTAAAAGTGCTTTATGTGACATTGAACAGAAACCCATTGTAAAGGGCTTTATCCATTTGTTCCAACAGGGGTAGTTGAGGGTGGGGCACATTGTTTTTGTCTCGTGGTAACTGAAGTATCTCTCTACCCCACATAGCAATCGGAAGAGGATTTAGAGTGGTGTTAGGTTCATGTGAAGTTGAGACTGATCAGCTTCTCGTAACAGTATATGTAAGGCAAAAGGCATAAAAAATATTTGAGTTGGTTTGACAAGCAAAAACCCCTACCTATCCTGACCATAAATAATTCTGAACACTCATACCAACATCTTAGACAACATTTGTTAATACGCTGGAACAAAAATAACTTGAAAATTTTAGACCCTGTAGCTCTACGAGTAAGCAGACCACTTAATTCTGCATATGTATTGTGTTGGTTAGCAGTACATATTCGAGGTGACCGCTACTACACTAAGAAGTTGTATCCGATATCAACGTCAGATCACAATAGTGTACTGGTTATACTAAAGTATACTGAAAAGAAATGCGAAAGTGGTTTAAAACAAAAATGCAAATTAGAGAGGGATCTTTCAGTAGGAAATATTAGGCAAATGAGGTCGATGATTCAAAGTACGACTGGGACGTCTTCAGAGATAGCTGTGACAATATAAATGATCTTACTGAGGTGATATCAGGCTATATTAGTTTAGTTACCGACATATGTGTACCACTTAAAAGATGAGAACCAACAGAAATGATGAAGCGACTTCCTGCAGATAATCGGATTAAACAGTTAGAGCACCAAAAACAGAATGTCATACATGAAGGGAACAAAGGTCTAGGGAATAAGATCCAGAGAACAATAAATAAATATGTGCATAACACTCGAAGTGATCTTTTTGGACAAATTATAGGAAATTCTCGTTCATTCTGGAATATTATTAGATCCATACGAGAACTCAACAAAAATGGTAAATGGAGAATAAACGCAGAGTGTGGTGAGGCTTTAACAGATCATTTTGGACGTTTTGATCAATCATACACAATAGACATTCCGTTTAGGCTACCTGAATTTAAAGATGATTATTTTAAATTTGATGTTCAAACCATAAGTAAACAATTTAGTAGAGTAAAGAGAGGTGTAGCGTGCAGTTCAGATAACATTCCTTGGTGGGTTTTTAAATACTTTTCAAATGAATTGGCACCAGTGTGTACATCTACCTGTATTTTTCAAGACAGCATTCGAAATAGTCAAGTACCTGTTGTTTGGAAAACTGCCTTAACAGCACCTGTCCCTAAAATAAAGAATCCTAAAACTGTGAATGACTTTCAACCAATTGATCTGACAAGTATTGCTTTTAGTAGTATGCAAAAGCTCATTCTCACTCACTTAATGCAATATGTAGAGTAATTTGGAGATAATTGTCAGTTTGCCTATAAGAAAGGTGTGTCGTGTATTGATGCTGTACTTCTATTAATTCATGATATTGTTACACATTTAGATTGTGCATTTAATACAGTCTTGCCCAATCAGTTACTGAATGATCTTTCACTTTTTATTAAAGAAACCTGGCTTATTCACTGGTTAGCACAGTTTCTTAAAGGATGGTCTAGAAAAATTAAATTAGATAAAGGATTATCGGAAGTATCAGAAATAAAGGTTGGTGTGCCTCAGGGGGGGCCCGTTATCTGCTATTTTATTTACTATATATACTGATGAAATTAAGTAATGACCCTCATATTTCTGTTACAAAATATGCCGATGATACTGCTGTGTCATGCAAGATCTCAAAGAGTACTGTTGAAGCTGACCAGCTAAGTTACCAGCCCTCTGTAGATGACATAGTTTCTACATGTGATCGTAAGAATTTACTGCTTAATCCAAAAAAGTCAAAGGAAATGTGTTTTGCAAACAAAAATATAAAACATGATGGGCTCATTTTATCGAAATCACAACCTGTTATTATTGATGGTTCTGAGGTGGCTAGAACTCCCAAAACTGAATATTTGGGAGTGTACATTGATGATGGTTTAACATTTTCTTGCCATGTCTCCAAGGTATTAAGCAAAGTATATTACATAGTATTGAGTTTGGCTTATGTTGTGTCTTTTTTCAATCAGAACGCTAGGGAAAAAGTTTTCAACAATATTATTTTACCCCATGTGATTTATGCAGTACCTGCTTGGTATCATTTTATATTACAAAAAGACAAAGAAAGGCTAATGAAATTTCTTAAATATACATCAACTATTTTTAATTTAAATTACACTATGATCTTACAAAAGGTGAATGATGCTGCAAGAAATGAGTTTAAAAGAATGGCTTACAAGATTAATAATGATCAAAATCATCCATTGCATACTGCACTTTATATGTGTCTCCTGCAAAAATCGAACAGAAATCTAAGGAATCCACACATCTTGCCAAAATACAGAACACGAGTATAGAAACTCTTTCATCTATCGTGCTGCATTATTTATTCAATCTGAGCACATAGATTCTTTGTTGTAGTTCTGATGTAGTTTGTTGTATTGTTTTATTTATTAACCTTTGTATATGTAGATATATTGTTACTGTATATATTAACCTATTATCTTATTCTTCGTAATTTTTTTTTACTGAGTATTCTTCCTATGAATATATTTTATTGCTCCTACTTATAAATGTTTACATTTATACTGGAATGAATAAATGAAATGAAATGAAATACCACCATAAGGGCACATTATAGAAAGAGAGAAGGGTGAGGGAGTTATGTTTTAGTTTCAGTGTGATGCTTTCCATGTGGTTTGAATCCCCCTCCTCAGGTTCTGAACTGAAATGAGATTTTTTGTGATGAATAATGAGGCAAGTTAAAAATTCTCATATATCCTTATGACAACTGGCAATGAAAAGTTAACAAGTTTAATGCGAGGAATGGTTCTTTTTACTGTCATTTTGACAATGTGTCTCTGATTTTAGTTGATCTTGGGTTTGTGATAGACATTTTGAGAAGATAATCAAGATTACCACCAAAAGCAAACATTGCTTCAAGCAGCCTATAGAATGTTGGTTCTCTTTTCCTGACACCTCCCTGCCCCCATTCATGCAATAACTATGGAATGAAAAGTATACAAGTTTGAAAAGTGTTGGTCTCACTGATGTATAGTAGAAAAAATTCCAAATTTGATGTAAATTTGTAGACAGTGAGCTGTGATACAAATGCTGGAATGAATGCATGTTGATGGGATTTTCTAAAATGTCTCTCTTAAGCAATGGCTGTCTTTCCATTTTATGTTTTAAATGCTGATTTCGTAAACCCTATTGATGTAACTTGTACTTCGTTGGACTCTTGTGTAGTATTCTTACAAATTTTATCGTTGCATATCAGATTAAGGACATCAAGGAAGAAATTTTACAAAATTTATGCCTTCACTTAGTGTAATAGACGACAATTTCTTCCACAGCAAGCCAGTTTCCTTCTTAAATGTGTAGTCTTTTATAACTCATATTGTGGCAAAGATAATTTTGGAAATTGTCTAGTAATATTTAATGGTAATAATAATTCAATATTAAATTCAAGGTTTTACCAATAAACTTTCAGTTAATGAATCTTTTATATTCTCTTTTAGGGTCAACCCTAATAAAAAGATGGTAATCTACAGGAAGCTTCAGTCATACTGTGCACAGGATCCAGAGATCAAGGAATCGGGAAAACATTCGTTCGTTAGTTATGTCAAATCTGTCTTTCTCATGAAGAATAAAGATGTATTTGATGTATCCAAGTTGCCTCTAGAAGAGTTTGCTATGTGAGTAAAGTAAAGGTTTGAAGTTTGTCACTTAAAAGCACAAGGTACCATTTAATTTGGGTGGTATAATCCAGACTTGTAGCTTTGGTCAATGCCAGAATTTGTAGGTGATCAGGGGAGGATTTAGGGGGGGGGGGCCCCCCCTTCCAAAAATTTTTGAAGTTTTTTTCAACATCATAAAACAAATGACTAGGCCCTATTCCAATTAAATAGGCCTTTGTGATGTCAGACTGAAATTCAAATTTGTTCATTATTTAAATTTCTACCTCAGAAAATAAGTCTTATGTTAATAATTCTGTTACTGACCTCCGCCTGATAACATTTTGTTTTATATTGGTCACAGTAACTTTTTCCAGGCATTGCAAGGGGTTACCAATGAGCGCTGTATTGGATTGCTAACTTCAGTCTATTACCGGCAGGGCCCACACCATTGGCAACACTGCCTCTACTTTCAAGGGAATTTCAGAATTCTTTAATATTTAGAGGAATATTTTCAACACCCTCAGGCTTTAAACTATAACTTGCTGCAACATTAGCATCTTCTTTAAGCTTTGTAATTTACTTTAATGAAATGTACTTCGAATTTAGGGTAATATATGGGAAAAGAAGACTTCAATTTGGGAACTGCCATCCTAATATGTGGACAACAAAAGATACTCTCCTCTTTCATCCAACCAAAATTTAAATTTCACTAAATTATGAGCATTTTCCAGTCAATTTGATCAGCCTCAAAAATATACTAAAGACATCACCATTTTGCATCTAAGCAATCTTAAATTAACAAAAATTTTCTCAAAGGAGAGGGGACACCCCTCCCCTTAGACCCCTCCCCAGAGAAGCATGTTTCACCTAACCAAAAAATTTAAATTTCACTGAAGTTTGAGCATTTTCCAGCCATATATGATCAGTTTCAAAAATATACTAAAGACATCACCATTTTGCATCTAAGCAATCTTAAATTAACAAAAATTTTCTTAAAGGGGAGGGGACACCCCTCCCCTTAGACCCCTCCCCAGAAAAGCATCTTCCACCCAACCAAAAATTAAAATTGACTGAATTATATGAACACTTTCCAGCCATGTATGATCAGTTCAAAAAATATACCAAAGACATCACCACTTTGCATCTGAGCAACCTTAAATTAACCAAATTTCTCAAAGGGGAGGGGGACACCCCCTTAGACTCCTCCCCCAGGACGGCGATCACTCATCACATACTTTACCCCCTATCAAAATACCCTGGCACCACCCCTGGTGCACCGCCTCCCCCTTAGATCCCTCCCCCAGATCGGACTTTTATACAAACCACTATGACCTGGGCCCCCCCCTTCTGCCAAATCCTGGATCCGCCACTGGTGATGAATCATCCTGTAGTCATGATGAGTTTCGGAAGCGGGTAATCACCTCAAGTGAAGCACAAGTGATCGAGTACAGTAATATATAGGGAAAAAGCAGACCTGCTACTCTGTTACAGTATATCCTTCTATTGTCAAGCTTACTGGCTATAGTTTGTTAGATAAAGATTGTAAAATTGAGGAGAAAAAAAAAATTCAATTTAATACATTTTGCCTGTAGACTGTGAATTGGCAGTACACAGTGAATACATCCGGAATGCTTCATTTTGGATGTAACTAAGCTTCCTGAATTGTCAGAGATTGCAATAATTTCTGGTGATTGTAGCAGGTCATAAATGAAACTGTATTAAGTACTGTCACCTAGCCCACATGTTTAACTACAATATCTTTGATGATGAATATAAATGCAAATCTTTTGTTTCAAGAAGGCATGTAAACTTTCATGTAGACATTATTGCTTAGTTACAGTGTTCACATTTGGCAGTGGGATCATGCTATGTCCACACTTATTTCAAATATCTTGCCAGTTAAAAAATTATGTGCAGGGATTTCACACACCTGTTGGGAAAACCTGTTGTGCAAGATTTGACTTATGGACATCCCTCTCTTTGAACCAAAATTCCCACAAAATATTTTGGAGCTGGGGCATTCCCCCCCCCCCTCCCCTCAAAGTCTGAGACCTACTGGCAACATTGCATAGCAAATTCATTGGTAAAATGGCAAGTACATGTTGGTACTCCCATGTACATATAAGGTGCAAACAAATTAAAGCCAAATTTAAGTTATGAGTACGTAATGTTTTCATGGGGGTATTAATGTCTCTTCCTGCTGTATCCCTCTGTGCAACAGATAATGACATATGGTATTTCAAGAAATAGAATAAATGGAGGCTTTAGCTTAGATATATATAAATATAAATATATATTTATATTTATAAATATAAATATATATAAATATTTTTAGGGAAATTTTTGTTTGGGGGGGGGGGGGGGATTTTGATAAGTTTGAACATAAAAGGTCAGCTTTTTTGCAGCAGGTTTTTCCAACAAGGGGGGAAAATTCCCACACACTATTTTAAAACTTGTGAAATTGTTGAGAAAAGTGCAGGAATCATCCAATTCCCCTGATGGGAACACTGTGCCAGCTGTATATCAGTAGTTCACGATCCTTGATAACCTAGGAATTTGTAGGCAAAATAAATATGACCACCTCTGTCCAAATTGTAGCCAGTTCAAAGTTATATTGACTTTGTACCAGCCAATCAAATCATTAGTGAGAGGTCCCATTATGAGGGACATATAACCTCATGGACAATGAAAAACCAATCTGGGAATTAATGGTGTGACTAAATGTGTGTAGTACTGTCAATTTGTCCCATCAATAAAAGCTCTAGGGATGTGAGTACCTTTTTGGAGGAGGATTTTGTAGACTCCAGGGATGAATCGCCTGTCACTCTTGCTTCATGCATGGTATCCATTCCATTCAGCCACTCTTTTGTGAAAGGGTCTACATTTGGTACTTAATTGCCCTTCAGTTAGTTAAGTAGATAGTATTTAACGACACACCAACACGAATGTGTTATATAGTGTCAACCAGATAAATTCGTTTCAAGTCCTCCCCTTCAGTCGCCTCTTATGACAGGCGGGGAATACTGTGGGCACATTCTACAACCCCTAGCCCACAGGGGGTATTTGCCCTTCAGCACCCAGCTGAAGGGACTTTAGAAAAAAGTTCTCTTGCTTCTTGCCAGTGCTGTACATGTGTGAAGCATTGCAAAAGGTCATATCTGAGCAATTCATACCATATCCAGAAAACTCTCTGCAAATTAAAATGAATTTTCCATGTCATTCTGGGATAAATTGAGCAAAGTTGGAAGTATTGTCATTGAATTGGACTGCAAATGAAATGATTTTACATTCTTAAGGTGTGAGGGATGTGTTTCCAAACACTGATTGTATGTTGTGAGTCTTTTCTAGATCTACATCTTTTGTTGGTAAAAATTGTGCTGATTTTGGAGCATAAATATGAAACTATTAAAACCAACTTTATTTATGGTACAACTTTATCAACCTGTTTCTCGGCTAGGGTTATTACAGAAATTTTTAATTCTTAATTTGATTTCAAAGTATTTGGAGCTAGTTGTTCATCTTCAGTCATTCTGAAAAAGAATAAATATCAAGTGAAAATCATTTGTTTGATCAGTGTTTAGACTGACCTTTATGAAGTGTGTGAGTAGGGTTGTTGGACAAGGGTAGCATGTAAGGTTTGTTTACCTGTTAAAATGTAAAGAGTGGTGCATTTTGTTGTGGTCAAGAAGGTATCTTACAGGTCAGTGTCTGCCCTGTGGTCATTTACTAGTTGATTAGATTTTAAGTGTTCTCTTGATCTTTTAAAATAGACTGACCACTCCTTGATTTTCTACAGTACTTCATTTTTCAACTTCTTGTGTGAATTGTGCTATTTTCATTGTCAAAGCACTTTGTAAAGGTATGCTGCTTTCTCTCTCACACTGTCGATCACTTGTACCTAATATTTTCAACAATTAAGTTTTACCAAGAAATTGTTTTTCAGGGTGTCTATTTTTAGTCTCAGGCATTGTCAAACTATTCAGATAATTTGCAGACATCTCCTCTTTTGCAGCCTCTGAAAGAAGGTTGACTTCATTGGTAAAGTGTGTGAAATGACCAAGAACATAATTGTCGTCGCAACAAACAGGAACTTGAAAGTGCTGTCGGTCAAAAGTTGTGAATTACTGCTTTTGCTGGTCAAAAATGCAGATTGTGCCAGTTGAGTCAATCTGGCACCAGCCAGTGTTAGGCAATCAATTACTTGCCCATCCACGTCCCCATCTGCTTTGTCATTGTTGAAAGTTCTAAATAATCAGTGCATGAAAGCAGTTATGTTAAAATGTTAGACAAGATTAAATACTGCATGCTGACTAGAAGATTGCTGACACACATTGACTAGCACTAATTGACAGACAACATGAATTTAAATATTGGCAATTTGAATATATATTTTAGGTCCATTCATATATTAAAATTCATTTTTCCGTGACTTTGTCTAGTTTAAAAGTTAGGACCTTTTAATTTAAAACCTCTTTTGTGTAGTGTTTTAAGTATTTTGAGAAGTTTTTTTGTGATGCTTGTCTGTTATGTCTTCATTTGCTAGATCATTGGGTCTTCCCTTTACTCCAAGAGTATGGTTCCTTAAGAAGAGGCAGAAAGAGCAGCAGAAGCAGTTAGATAGATAAGATCTATCAGTCAGTAAGAGTGGTAGACAGGGGGAGATCGGGAATTTGAGTTCAGCTGATGGGAAGGAGGAAACACATTTGCCAAATGTGAAGTTAGGCATAGTAAAGGATTGGAGAAAAGAGAAGAGAAGGCAGGAATTGAAGGAGATGAAACCAGCCAGTGATGAAGAAGAAGATGATGATCTTCTTGTCATAAAGAAAGAGAACGTATTTGGTATCAAAGAGGAGGAGGTAGGTAGAAAAAAAAAGGAAGCCAGTTTTGTAAGGGGAGGGAGTTATTCTAAGAATCATCCATTTTTGTCATTTTAATGATAGAGAAAAAGGTACATTGAGGGAAGGGACCAATGATGCATGTACAATTATTCAAGATGTAATAGTAACCGAGAGTGTTTTTGCAGAAAGTCTTCAGTTTCACATTTCAAAGGTAAAGACTATTCTCTTTCAGAATGTGATTAATGGCATTTTAGGCAGAAAATGGTCATTTTTACATTTTCAAAGTTTGCTTGGCTATGGTTTGTTCAAAGGAAGAGTAGGGTTTGCACGCTCATGACAGCAATGATCCTGTATATAAATCACCTAAATTTTTATCTGTGATGCAGCCTTTCATTTTGCAAGAGATTTCATTTGACTGAAGTATTGCAAACAGGTTTATATCTCATTTACATCGCCATAGTGACAGACCAGATAGTTAAATGACAATTTTAGAAGTCATCAGCTGAGGTAAATGTTACTTTTCCTCAAAGGTAATCTAGTTGACCAGGAGTGGGTAATACCTGCAGGTGGGGGGAGGGGCGCTATGGCCAGCAGGCAAATTTTTTTCCTTTTCTGCACTTAAGTGCATCCTCCCATTCCCTCCTTTTCCCTCCCTTCCCATGTAAACTCATCTTTTTGTGGTGACATGACACTAAATTAATTTATGCATAGTTTGAAGTATGAAATCAACAAGCAATGGAAGTATTCATGTACCAAAACCTGGTTTCAAAATTGCTTATTGATCCCATTGTTATGACATACAAAAATTACTTATGTCATAAACTGCTCTACTGATACAAATTCATGCTGGTAGCATTACATATGAGATCACATTAGGTGAATCCTTGGAAGTCAAACAGACAAACGTAACTTTGCTGTGGAAATTAATTTTTGCCTGCTTAAGGTTGGATTAGAATTTAAGGGTTGTCAGTCTCTGTGCTGTCTAAATATTTTATGGACCACAGAATTTGTGAAAAACTTATGGACATTGATGAAGGTTTGAATGTTAGCTAAAAATTCAGCTAAAAAATATAAATATCATACATTGGAAAAATTTTTGCATCTCTAGAAATGTTTGCTGTATAATATTATACATTTCAACTGTGTTTAAATTGAAGGTTCAAGGGAATGTCAAAGATGGTGGCACAATCTTACTTTGAAAGATGAACTAAGTCTCGTTAAATCTCTCAAGGTAAACAAAGGAGTCACCGTACATGAAAGTAGCGATTTCAAACAAAACACGTTGTCACATGATTAGAAAGAACCACACATAAATAAGTAAATTGTATCCTGTTGACTTAAATTTGGGTAACTGTATTTTCCTGTACTTTTACTGCATAGTATGGAAATATACATAATGTCCATTGTGGTAAATGGCAAAGTTCAGTGAAGTATCAACAAAATAAATTTTAGGATTAAATGCATGACACGAATATGTGAGTAGTTAGCAGAAGAAGGAAAGGACAATTTTTATAAACGTGCACTGTCATGGTGTATGTAATTTATTTCTAATTAATATTCAGTCTGCAGGGGAGGATGATGAGGTCGAAGCTTTGAAGGAGACAACAGCTAAGAAAGGAAAGACTCTAACCAAGGTGGCAGCCTTGAAGAAGC
Organism: Holothuria leucospilota; assembly: GCA_029531755.1. NCBI lineage: Eukaryota > Metazoa > Echinodermata > Holothuroidea > Aspidochirotida > Holothuriidae > Holothuria > Holothuria leucospilota. The sequence goes on along the minus strand of JAIZAY010000091.1, from coordinate 16,911 downwards.
TAGCTAAAAAACAGAAATACCAAAGTTCGCTTTAAGAATGAAGATGTGGGCATCCAGGTAAGAATGGCATTTAGGGCAGATGTGATTTCCCTAGCCTAGTGTCTTTATGCATATAAAAACACAAAGGATTATTTTCTAGTGTTAAGGAAGGTAGGGCTGTGAAGGTTTACCTAAATTACTAAACGTTTAATCGCAAAATTTTGCGATCGTTTAGCGATTAATCGCGAGTACCTATGATCAACATAGAGACTTTAAACGTGCTCTTGAACATGATGAATATGTAAAATGAGTTAGTGATGTCTGGTCTGGGGACATAGTTTCCATTTTTATTTCACTTTTTCAAAAAGAGTTAAAGTGAACATCTAATTTTCTGTAATGACTGCAGATTGTTTTTTATTTAGTATGGAAAAACGGGTTTTGCGATTAATCGCTGGTAGCTTTGTACAAAACGTTTATTACATATGCGATCGTTTAGCGATTAATCGCTAAACGGTTACAGCTCTAAAGGAAGGAGAAAACCGTATAACCTTTCGAAATGTGTCTGTCAAGACTGTGTGGGTATGTGTGTGCATGTGGGTGTGGGTGTGTGTGTTTGTAATGCTTAGCTTGTGTGCGCGATATCTCAAGAAGAAAAACTGACAGTTTTCAAACTTGGTACATAGATGCCCCATATTAAGAGGAAGAACCCTATCGTTTTTGGTGGGGGTCAAAGGTCATCTGGGGTCACCGGGGTCAAAAGCTGAAACCGTTGTGTGCATGATATCTCAAGGTAGGAAGGTTGGATGAATTTCATACGTGGTATGTAGATGTGTTATGGTAAGAGGTATCGTTTTTGGTGGGGGTCAAAGGTCATTTGGGGTCACCGGGGGGTCAAAACCTGAAAATCTTGTTAACATGATATCTCAAGATAGGAAGCTTGGATAGATTTCACACGTGGTATGTTGATGCGTTTTGGTAAGAAGATGAACCCTATCACTTTTGGTGGAGGTCAGAGGTCATCTGAGGTCACTGGGGGTCAAACACTGAAAACCTTGTTAGCACGATATCGCCAGGTAGGAAGCTTGGATAGATTTCATACTCAGTATGTGGATGCGTTGTAGTGAAAATATGAATGCTTTTGTTTTTGTTAGAGGTCACAGGGATCAAAAAGCAAAATTTTAAGAACTCCCAAGATTGTCTCATGGGTTCACCAGAAGTCAAAATGCAAATTTTCCCAAGAATTCCCAAGATCAAATATGAACCTAAAATTATTTTTCCAACATGTTAAGATAGCACTTGACCAGTGACTGAAAGATATGGGACATCATGGCATTATTTGGAATAGAACATGTAACTATCATCGAAACCTCAATGCATTTTTGCATTCTGGTTTAAACATAGAGCCTGCACTGGGGGGTGGGGCGGGGCAGGGCATGTAAGAGAATAGTGTTAGGTGTGGAGTATGCCTCATGTGGAGCTTGTAAGTCCAGGGTTCTGTACAGGATTGCCAGAGTGCCGGCAGCTCTTTTCCTCTCTCTGTAATGAGAGTTTAGGTATAAGCTGTGGTGCAGGTTGTCCTACACACCAAATAGGTTCGGTAGCTTTCCAGGGATGACAAATTTTCTTCCTAATAAGGGCAAGGAAATACCCCAGACTTTATCATCCCCAGTATACTATAAATAACACTTTTATGCCCTTCACTACAACAAATTGATGATTAGTGTCTTGTGGGAAGTTTATGGAGATGGGATACATGAAATGTAGGTCTGAAAAATGACACATATCCTGAAAGCAGAATGACTACTATTTTGTTTATTCTGCCATCTGAAATTAGTGCCGGTCTGACAGTTTTTTCTGTCCTATGTCCTAGGACAAGAAAAACTGGTTTATACACTAAGTTTTTTCTGTCCGATGTCAGTTTTTTCTGTCCGATGTCAGTTGAATTCGTCCCTCACGCGTACGGAAACTGTCATGCACATAAAGTACTGCGCGTACAGAATTAGGAAACAGCGTGGTAATGGTACTTTACTATGTTTCTTAGAATACCTGTACGTATACGCATACGGATTAGGAAACATCGTGGTATTGTTACTTTACTGTGTTCCTTAGTATACCTGTACGTAGAATCAAATTGAAGTTAGTGAACAATAATAGCCAATGATGCCGAACACTGCAAAATGTTAAAGTTACATATAGCGTGTGTTTCAGCAAGGGGGTAATACTTCCGAAGGGTATTAGCTCCATGGTTTAAGTGAGTTGCAGTTGTCCCTTGGGGACGTAGCTCATTAAGGGAGCAGAACTCCTTCCGGAGTATTATTTTAGTTTCACCCCTTGGCTCTTCGTCAGAGAGTCGAGGGGACTTTTGAAAAAGTGGTACTCTTTCAATGATCGACTGCAGAAATGGGTACACTATGTGTCCGTCGAGCCCGTTGTGACTCCCGTTATCGGAAAATAGCGGGAGTCATATTTTCAGCTTTGATGGCCATTTTCACACACACCAAAAAAATCGCAAGTGTGAATAGGTATTTTGAGGATATCTCTAGTAGAGGGGATTTTACCACAGTTCCGCTACCATCGGGGATAATTATCAGATAGAGAGCAGGGCCGTAGCCTGGGCGAAATCTCTACAGGGGGCAGTTCATGACACTTTCTAAGCGGGGCACCAAGTGGCATTGCCTATAGATAGTTGACACCCAGTAGGGCCCTTCCTTTTTCACCTGTTTGGCTGGTGTTATCTAAGAGATGGGGAGACACATCTACTCTTTGAGGACTTTTTGACTTTGTGAGGTTGCTGCTTGGATACAAAATGGAAAAGCTTCAGAAAGCGGTGAACTGATTATTTGTTTATAAATCCTTATTATCTGACGACTTTTATCTATTTTGGTATTGTGCAATTGAAGGGGATGTTGTCTAAGGGGGGGGGGGATGACATCTCTCCTCTTTGAGAAATTTTTCTTGTACTACCGTTTCCTAGATTCAAAGTGGTGTTACATGATTTGAAATTTTATTTAATCACTGAATTTTTCGACTGTGGCAGAGCCCTTCTACAAGCTGGTAGCCGGTGAGATCTGCTCCCCTCTTAGTACGGTGGGAGTCACCAACGATAGACGCGTAACCATACCGTAGGCCTTGCAAGAAAACGCTATGTCGAAATGCCTCTCAGATAGGGAAAATAACAAATTTTAGAAAGTGTAAGTTGCTTTTAAACATTCTTTTGTTTTAGATTTCATGCTTTAGAAGCAAATTTAGCTTTGAATTTAATAAATTCAAAATTCCTTTTGAAGTTCATTTACGACTTACCTGCGTATATGCACAGTGTAATCAAACCACGTATCTTTAAAAGAGGGGGTTCTTTCATCCGGGGAGTGAACTCCACATAAAACGCGTCCATGACGGGACTTACAGGTGAGACATGAATCCGTAATGTAAGGGAGAGACCTCTGTATCTTCTGTGAAGATGGCCTCTTAATGAAGATGGTCTCGTAAGGGGTGTACAGTCTCTTTTCACAACACATCACTCCTTTAATTTTGAGGCCAGTTGCCTTCTAAATAGGATATGTAGGAAGTGCAGTTACTTGTAAACAAACCACTTTTATTCCTTTTACTTTTTGCGGTGCAGGAACAATCCTGGGAAGATTTTTTGATTCCTTGCCGAAGGCAGGCAAGGAATCTATGCGATGGTGATGTCGTGTGTGTGTGTGTGTGTGTGTGTATGTGACGGCTTAGCTTGTTTACACGATATCTCAAGAAGGGAAAGTTGGACATTTCTCAAACTTTGTACATAGATGGCCCATATTGAGAGGAAGAACCCTATTGATTTTGGTGGAGGTCAAAGGTCATCTGGGGTCACCGGGGGTCAAAACCTGAAAACCTTGTTCACACAATATCTCCAGGTAAAAAGCTTGGATAGATTTCATGCTTGGTATGTAGATGCGTTGTGGTGAGAGGAAGAACCCTATCGTTTTTGGTGGAGGTCAAAGGTCATCTGGGGTCACTGGGGGGGGGTCAAAATCAGAAAACCTTGTTTACACGATATCTCAAGTTAGAAAGCTTGGATAGATTTCATGCTTGGTATGTAGATGCGTTGTGGTGAGAGGAAGAACCCTATTGTTTTTGGTAGAGGTCAAAGGTCATCTGGGGTCATCAGGGGTCATAATCTGAAAACCTTGTTTACATGATATCTCAAGATAGAAAGCTTGGATAGATTTCATGCGTGGTATGTAGATGCGTTGTGGTGAGAGAAAGAACCCTATTGTTTTTGGTGGAGGTCAAAGGTCATCTGGGGTCACTGGGGGTCAAAATCTGAAAACCTTGTTTATACAATATCTCAAGTTAGAAAGCTTGGATAGATTTCATGCTTGGTATGTAGATGTGTTATGGTAAGAGGAAGAACCCTATTGTTTTTGGTGGAGGTCAAAGGTCACCGGGGGTCAAAATCTGAAAACCTTGTTTACACGATATCTCAAGTTAGAAAGCTTGGATAGATTTCATGCTTGGTATGTAGATGCGTTGTGGTGAGAGGAAGATTTCTGTTATTTTTGGTGGAGGTCAAAGGTCATCTGGGGTCACCAGGGGTCAAAATCTGAAAACCTTGTTTACACGATATCTCAAGGTAGAAAGCTTGGATAGATTTCATGCTTGGTATGTAGATGCGTTGTGGTGAGGGCAAGAACCCTATTGTTTTTGGTAGAGGTCAAAGGTCATCTGGAGTCACGGGGGGTCAAAATCTGAAAACCTTGTTTACACGATTTCTCAAGCTGGAAAGCTTGGATAGATTTCATGCTTGGTATGTAGATGCGTTGTGGTGAGAGGAAGAACCCTATTGTTTTTGGTAGAGTTCAAAGGTCATCTGGGGTCACTGGGGTCAAAATCTGAAAACCTTGTTTACACGATATCTCAAGATAGAAAGCTTGGATAGATTTCATGCTTGGTATGTAGATGTGTTATGGTAAGAGGAAGAACCCTATTGTTTTTGGTGGAGGTCAAAGGTCATCTGGGGTCACAGGGGGTCAAAGTCTGAAAACCTTGTTTACATGATATTTCAAGGTAGGAAGCTTGGATAGATTTCATACCAAGTATGTGGATGTGGTATGGTGAGAGGAAGATTTCTGTTATTTTTGGTGGAGGTCAAAGGTCGTCTGGGGTCACCAGGGGTCAAACTCTGAAAACCTTGTTTATACCATATCGCAAGTTAGGAAGCTTGGATTGATTTCATATTAAGTATGTGGATGCCTTATGGTGCGAGGAAGAAGCGTATAGTTTTTGGTGGAGGTCAAAGGTCATTTGGGGTCACCAGGGGTCAAAGTCTGAAAACCTTGTTTACACAGTATCTGAAGGTAGGAAGCTTGGATAGATTTCATACTAAGTATGTGGATGTGTTATGGTGCGAGGAAAAACCCTATTGTTTTTTGTGGAGGTTACAAGCCATCAGAGGTCACCAGAGGTCAAAAACTGAAACTTAGTAAACATGTCATTACAAGGGAGGAAGCACAGATAAATCCCTTTTCATACGTTTTATTTATTTTTTTTTTTTCATTTTTTTGTGGTTATTCAAGTTTCGGTTTAAAGGTCATGTGACATGAGCTGATGTGAGCAGGGGTCAAATTGTGACCACATCATAAAAAAAGATGTAGAAGAGAAGTATAAATTTGATGGATGAACCTCAGTGTAACAGTGCACCCCCTTTTGGCAAGGAATCACTAAGCCTTTTGGCTTTCTGGTTGGAAAATTCAGTCCTTGTATTGAATTGAATTGAATTGAAATTTATTGTCCACAAACGGAAATTAGTTTTCACAGGTCATAACACATGAACAAGAAAAAAATTGTACATTAGAAGGCGATGCACTTACAAAAATACAGACAAATACAGAAAGACTTATAAATAGGACAATTACCTACGTACTTGTGAATTGAGAATATGTATAGAATTAGGTACAAACGAGTATCTGTAACGGGCTCTACGTGTGCGGGGTGGACATAAACGCACTCCGGAACGGTTGTAAGTATAATGCTCAAACAAGGGGTGGGTTGGGTCTTGCATGATTTGTTTCACCTTATTGCAGACCCTCTCATGATACAAACACTCTAACGAAGGTAAGCTAACCCCAATTACCCTCTGAGCAACTCTCCTGGATTGCTCGAGCATCTTCACATCCATTTTTGTAGCATTGGTAAAGTAGCAAATAATGTTGTACAACAGAACACTTTGTATAAGGGATTGATAGAACAAGGTCATGATTGTTTTGTCCACTCTTAGGTTCTTCAGCTTTCTCAAGAAATACAGCCTCTGATTTGCTTTCTTATGTACAATTATAGCATTACTAGACCAGTCAAATTTGTTACTTAGCATGGTTCCTAAATACTTGTATTTATCTACTTGTTCTTGTTGTATGTGTTTTCCCAGGTTCTTTCGGGCCTTAAAATCAAAATGACGACACTGAAATTTCCAGCATTTCAGTAATTTTCTTTAGAAGGCCAACTTTCATTTACGGTTTGGAAACCGCTGGTGGAAGTGGCGCCCTGCCCCCTCAGGCGTGCACGGCCCAGAAGAGAAAGAGAAAATAAAGCTATATTTTCAAAAATCTGCTTAATGTTGGATCTTCTCTGCTTGTTCTCACTAGTATCTTTTATTACGTTTCTGTACAAAAAAATGACTATTGAAAGTAAACCAAGGACTGAATCTGCTTGAATTTAGCAATTAAATAACAAAAAAAATTGTCTTATAATTGATAGGAACCATTCCTGAATTAAGATCACGGGGTTCACTAATTCATATTTGGGGATGCATTTTTCCCCTTAAGGAGGTGGGGAAGGTACCACTTGGTATTCCCTTGACTGATATAGAGGGTGGTATCAGGGGTGAACAGGGGAGGCGATCTGTTAAAATTATTGGGGGAACACTTGCTTGAGTGAACACTGCGACTCCGGCAGGGGTACAGGGTACCATCATAGGCGGAGCCGTAGTCATACAGGAAGTTTAGTATAGGGGGCACCGGCACCTCATAGACTGATAGAGGGCACCAACTGAAGAGTATGTTTGTAGTCAGTAGTGCCACCATGTGAAAATATTTTGAGTGAACCAGAGGATATATCTCAAGCCTACCACAGATAGCTTAAACTTATCGGTGAGATGTGTGCACGTATTATATCCGTAATAGCTCCATGGTGTGATCCAGTATGACTTTGTTAGCATCCAAAGGAAAATTCCCCGAATGTCCGAGGAATTAACAAAATGGGAACACTAGCATGTGGCTTTGAGCATGGAGCTATTGGCTCCATGCTTTGAGCAGGACTATGAATGACAGTGAGAGCACACCAAGCTCTTCACAGCCCACAATTCAGATTATAATACAGTATTTTTGATTGAAAGTTTGCATGAAGATAAAAGTATATTTTGAATAAATTATGATGAGTAATTTTAGTTTATAGACTTCACGTTACGCATGTTACTCAAGGTATTCGGTCGGTTGCTACATAGAGACCCCTTATTGCCCTTGCATATAACTTTGAGCCTTCACCTAGCCTTGGCTAGAATGGTTCACTGGGAATTTTTGTGCTAATTATGTTCATAGGTTATTCAACTCGTGAGAATTGCACGAGAGGAACGCCAAAATTTTGCAGGAAAACTATTTGTCATGTATGGTGAAACCTGCTTGCAGAGGTAAAAGGGTATGCCTGATGTGGGGAATATAAGGAGTCCAGCTACCTAATTGGGCCTGCCAGAAGGGACGGGTGTCAAAAGGATACCAAACGGAAACGCTTGGGCGAACGAAGCACGCCGAAAAATTTGTGATTGTGTTAGAGAAAAATTGTAAATATTTGGTTCTTGCTAAGAAAATTTAAAAAATTTGAGTTTTTATGGAAGAGTCTGCCCCTTCTCATCCCAGAAAGCTCCAGTTCTCCCAACTAAGTTACTCCTAGCCAATCCCAATCTGTCTTGAACTCCTCCTTGTGCAGAAACAAACATATAGTACATTGCCTAAGGTGATATCCTGGTGTGCATACCAAACCGTAACATCACATGTAATCAGAACACTCTCTGTGCTACGGGCGTGATCATAGATCCCTTGTTGGGGTCGCCCCTGGAAGACAAGCAATTTGGTGCATTCTAGAGGACACAGATCACATATTTCTGATCTAAAGTTCTCCCCAGCTGCCATTAATACTGTAGGCTAATATCGCAATTATTCATATCGAAAATGTGTGTGACAACATTTATTTTTCTGCATACCTCTAAATATTGGGGGGACATTTGATATTATGTCCCCCACTAAAATACTGAGGGAGACATGTCCCCCTGCCCCCCCGTGATCGCCGCCCATGGGGGTGAGGGTGTCACAAGTGCATCACAAGGGCCTACAAGCGCAAGTTTGCATGTATGGTGTGGAGGGCCTTTGGCAGGTATCCTGACGAAGTTCAGAGGATGAACCATTTGAGGCTTCCACAATAATAGATAATAAGAACGCCGAAGTTTGGTTCTATGTGCTCTCTTCATCGGGTTTATTTTTGGTTTCCATGATAAGAGAAACCAATGCATTCGTGATGGCGTATGTGTGTATGTGCATGTGTGCGTGTATGTGTGTGTGTGGGTGTGTGTATGTGTGTTTGTGACACTTTGCTCTTTAACACGATATCTCAAGAAGGGAAACTCTGACAGTTCTCAAACTTGGTACATAGATGCCCCATATTGAGAGGAAGAACCCTATTGTTTTTGGTAAGGGTCAAAGGTCATCTGGGGTCACCAGGGGTCAAACTCCGAAAACCTTGTTAACACGATATCTCGAGATAGGAAGCTTGGATAAATTTCATACTTAGTATGTAGATGTGTTATGGTAAGAGGAAGAACCCTATTGTTTTTGATGGAGGTCAAAGGTCATCTGGGGTCACCGGGGGTCGAATGCTGAAAACCTTGTTAACACGCTATCTCAAGTTAGATAGCTTGGATAAATTTTATACATTGTATGTAGATGCGTTATGGTAAGAGGAAGAACCCTATCGTTTGTGGTGGAGGTCAAAGGTCATCTGGGGTCACCGGAGGTAAAACTCTGAAAATCTTTTTAACACGATGTCTCAAGATAGGAAGCTTGGATAAATTTCATACTTAGTATGTAGATATGTTATGGTAAGAGGAAGAACCCTATCTTTTTTGATGGAGGTCAAAGGTCATCTGGGGTCACCGGGGGTCGAATGGTGAAAACCTTGTTAACACGATGTCTCAAGTTAGGAAGCTTGGATAAATTTCATACTTAGTATGTAGATGCGTTATAGTAAGAGGAAGAACCCTATTTTTTTTGGTTGAGGTCAAAGGTCATCTGGGGTCACTGGAGGGCAAACTCTGAAAACCTTGTTAGCACGATATCTCAAGATAGGAAGCTTGGATAAATTTCATACTTAGTATGTAGATGCGTTATGGTAAGAGAAAGAGCCTTATTGTTTTGGGTGGAGGTCAAAGGTCATCTGGAGTCACCGGGGGTCGAATGCTGAAAACCTTGTTAACACGATATCTCAAGTTAGAAAGCTTGGATAAATTTCATACTTAGTATGTAGATGCGTTATGGTAAGAGAAAGAACCCTATCGTTTGTGGTGGAGGTCAAAGGTCATCTGGGGTCACCGGAGGTCAAACTCTGAAAATCTTTTTAACACAATGTCTCAAGAAAGGAAGCTTGGATAAATTTCATACTTAGTATGTAGATACGTTATGGTAAGAGGAAGTACCCTATCTTTTTTGATGGAGGTCAAAGGTCATCTGGGGTCACTGGGGGTCGAATGCTGAAAACCTTGTTAACACGATGTCTCAAGTTAGGAAGCTTGGATAAATTTCATACGTAGTATGTAGATGCGTTATAGTAAGAGGAAGAACCCTATTTTTTTTGGTGGAGGTCAAAGGTCGTCTGGGGTCACTGGAGGTCAAACTCTGAAAACCTTGTTAACACGATATCTCAAGATAGGAAGCTTGGATAATTTTCATACTTAGTATGTAGATGCGTTATGGTAAGAGGAAGAGCCTTATTGTTTTGGGTGGAGGTCAAAGGTCATCTAGGGTCACCGGGGGTTTGAATGCTGAAAACCTTGTTAACACGATATCTCAAGTTAGGAAGAAAAAGCAGATTTTCCCAAGAATTCCCAAGATCATCTTGAGTCATCAGATGTCAAAATGCAAAATTTCCCAGGAATTCCCAAGATCAAATATGAACCTAAAATTATTTTTCCAACATGTTAAGATAGCACTTGACCAGTGACTGAAAGACATGGGACATCATGGCATTATTTGGAATAGAACATATATCATCGAAACCTCAATGCATTTTTGCATTCTGGTTTCTTTTAGATTTTGTGCAAGAAGCCTCCCTAGAAATCTTTCCTAGAAAATTTCAAGTTGCCTTAAACTTAACAAATTATTACACATCTCGCCCACCCCCAGCCATTCAGCCCCCTTCAGTGCCTTGTCTGGTTACGGGCTCGCAAAGGTAGTAAAAGTAAGTAGTGGTAGTTACAATATTACAGTGTTCCTCAACTTACTGTCTTTGATTCCCCTTCCTTGGTGAAAACTGTTTCCCCACCCCACCTGGTGAAAACTTGGAAAGGACCCATGAGTTGGTTTGAGTCCGTCAGGTGTTGGGGTCGTGGGCATCCCTCCCCCCTTGATGGTAGTATGGAGGCTCACCTCTGTTGGAAAAATTGTTCACATTATGTGTTGTTTCTTCATTTATTCTGGAAAGCTTATTACCTGATCGCCTACACCGGCTACCGAGACTCACGAGAAACTTCGGAAAAGAATTTATAGTACGTGCACTTGGCCAGCCATCAATTCTAACTAAAGTTGTGCTGGTGATAACGAGACACTTTCCTTTTATCTCACTGCTGTACTGAAAAGTTCGGTGGTAACCACAGTACCAAATAATAATACTCGTTGGGCTAAACCCAACATTGGGTGCTTCCTCTGTCTCCATTCTTTCTCTTTTCGTCTTTACCTTAAATCCCCCGACTGAGCCACCCTCTCCCCATTGGGCACGAATTGTGGCCTTTGCCCCAGGCCCCTTTGAACAGGTCACTGTAGCACTGAGAAAGGCAGGACTGTCTGTTGGGAGAGTTGCGACAACTCGATTTCTAGCGAATACGCGTAACGTGATACATGAATATCATTTTATGGCTAAAATATGGTACACCTAGTGTGTATCTTTGCACTCACTGTGCCGACATGCAAAATCGGAATACTGTACTCATGTCACCCAGGGGATAAAGTCACCACATGGAAATACTACCTCAGAGTACTTCCATGGGTACCATGAGAGGATCTTTTCTTGGCACCTCAGGAAAGGAGTGTTGCACTGGGGATAGAGTCTTAAGGAAGGCCAGAGGAGTGTATTCCCTCCTCTGAGGTTTTGTCTGTTTAGGTGGCTTCACTGAAAAGTGTGCATCTTTGGTTAAACATTTTGTTACGTCCATGTTTTCATTTGGTAAATATTTCTTGTGTATAGCTGAGTGCAAGGAAAGGGGAATCATCTTAAGAACTTTTGCTACTTTTATAAGGTCGCTTGAATGCAACGTGAACTCATTTTAAGCAAAGCTTAGTACTGATAGGTTTAGGAATTCTCAATATTAGGAAAGAATGCCCCCAAAGACCGGGGGGGGGGGGGTAATCCATTGAAAATATTTTCTGATATAAGCTTTTCTTTGAAATTAAGTTTCTGAATTGATAGTATCTTTAGAAATTTTGGGGCCTTGCTGTGACATGACACCTCTCCAACGCCGATGTTCACTGCAGACAGGCGCTATCCCATTAGTAGCCGACTCACGAAAGTATGGGCGTAAGGATGGCAATGGAATTACCCTTAGTCAGATCAAAGGTACATTTAACCCCTCTGTACCCCTCAAATTGAATGAAGGTTTATAATATTTTAAAATAACTAGCTACACAGAACTACCTCTGAGACCCCATTCACCCCCACTAACTCCACAAACACAAAATGATTTATTTTATTGTTTCATTTCATTGTTCTGTGACTTACATTAAAACAAGGGTGGCGCCAGGTAGGTTACAGGGGTGACCCTCTTGTCAAAGAAGGCTGGCCTCCTGTCAAGGGAATTTCCACACTCTTCGTGGAGCCTATACGGTTACGGCTAAGTACGTATGTAATCCCGACGGTTTACCTGATTTTGCTATCATGGAGGGTCGATTCTTCACTTTAATCCAAATTATAGTGAAATCTCCAGTTTTTAAATTTTTCCACACTGAAACTCACAATTTTCATATTTTCTTCTATACTGTAACAACCCAAGATTTTTTTTCCATATAAAATCCCAAACGTTTTTGCCTGCGAAGCGCACCAAACATTTATTGCACTTTCGCCATCCTTCCAGCAACCCGTCTCTAGTGTCCGGATTTGGGTTGCTGTCCCCATTGGGTTGCTCCCTCCCATCTGGCAAATCCAGGGGCTCCTCCTTGTTTAAATATTAAGCTTATTCCATCGAATTGCTATATGAATCATCAAGTCAAAAAGTGTTCAGTTTGACATCACCCCTCCCTGACACCCTACACCTTTCATACCCTCTGTCGGAGGGAGAAAACACTATATTTTAAAAGGGTTCACCAACATGGCAAAAGGTGGGGAATACAGTATCTGAAGGATACTCTCCAAAATTGGTCATTTTCCTACAGGGGCATGGGTAAAATATACATAAATGTACTATATACTACTTAGGTGTTCAATGGGGGGGAGGGGGAAATTAACGACTAGTTGGGTTCTTGAGAAAACCTTTATGTTCATGTATCCTTTTCAAAAGTTCTGGATGTTAAAAAACTTGTTGAAATTAGAATTACTCATTTAATTGTCTCCAAATAGCAGTTGATGCGCACTATGTACATGAACCACAAATACGGCAATATAATGGTTGTCGTTGGATCGGAGTTTGATTCAATAATATCGCTTGCCGTGTCTTTCTTCGTTCCATGGCGTCTAATTTATTAGCTTATATTTGTAAGAAGACAACACTCGAAACAGTCCAAATAGCCAACTCAATTTCGATCAGATTATTTATTATGATTTTCAAAGATTTTACGTACAGAATATTAAGAGGATAAACGTACGAGTCTGCAAGCTACCAGTTCATATTTTAGTTAAATGTCTTAAGGGGATCTCAGCCTACATTAAACATTGCCAGGTAAAATGCCGAATGAGCGAGAATTGTGTTTAGTTGTCTTGTTTTCCGATTTTTGCAAGTGCGGTTCGTGCACTCGTACGTTACCTTTCCTGCATTCTGCAGGCATAATTAATGGATTATCGCAGGGTGGTAGGGGATAGTGAGCTTAGGCCTATTGGCATGTCGGATTCGAGTTGCTACCCCCACCTCTATTGAGTTGGGACAATAGGACAAAAGGTAGGCCTATTTCTCTAGCAAGTTTTGAAGAAAAAAAATCTTCAGAAAACTCACCCCATACCCTTCTCCCAACAAATAATACCTTTTACTAAAACTGAAGTTGCATAGATCATTTCAACATGGATAACCTATACAGTAGGTGATGTTCATTCGAAAACAGGGTGCAGCGAAAAGGTTGCGTATTGTTTCTCGTGATCTGGCTTCTGAAAAACTGGCTGTATAGCCATGACGCAGCGAATCCTAAACATTTCATCCAAGAAAATTTACAATTACTACAGTATTATTGTTATTGTTTAAGGCATTTGTCTTGCCCATCCTTATTCAGTGGCGTAGCTAGACTTTTTCCCGGGTGGGGGGGGGGGGGGGGAGGACCTAAATTTTCCGATTTTTTTAAAAGTGTGAGCATTACTGTATTAGAGAAGGTTCCGCATTCTGCAATGTATGTTTCAAACATACGGATTACAAGAAACACATATGGCCGCCAGGGCATATTTTGCATAATGTCACTTAATACTTCAAGTGCCAAGTTGTGCACTGATATAGTGTTCTTTTGAATCTGAGTCGTGAAACTGCAAAGCGCCCGAAAATTTTTGGTAGACTTAGTTACACAAAACCATATGTAATCATAAAGAACAAAAGATAAAAAAGAAAAACTGTAGGTTTTGTAGACCGTATCAGGGATAACACACATACCTGGACTACACGATGAAACAGCCAAACTTTGTTCCGTGAGTCGCTCACCAACTGACCGTATGCATTACACACACAAAAGAATAGCAACAGGGCTTTGTGATATGGGATGAAATTTACAACCTCTACATAAACAGTGTACTCTGTCTTCATGTTACTTGGTAAGGTGGAAAGGACCTATGCTATCTAGCTATGTGGAATGGGACTAATGAAGAGACTGAGTTACTCTACAGCATGCATAGTGCGCAGAAAATTTGGGGTTCATATTAGAGAAATTGTCTTCTTGAGAGCAAAAGACAGGTAAACTGTCGGAGCGACTATAGTCGCCGTCAGGGACTGTATAATTTGTCGTAAATTTCGGAATTTTTCATTTTCCCAAGCTAGGGGGGCTATTGCCCCCTTGCCCCCTGTAGCTACGCCACTGTCTTTATTATCCTTTCGCCCTCCCAACCCCGAAAATCTATTTCGCCTTCTAGTCTAGGCAGAATGTAGCATTTTTGGAGTGTGCATTTTTTTTTTATAAAACCTTGATATACTGTAGAGTAGACATCAGAGGCAATCAGAAAAGTATGTGCTTTAATGAAAATTTAAGTAGGCCTATTTAGGTTGCAGGGACTCCATCAATGGGAGAAGTGCCTAATTTTAAAATTTTCGAAATGTATGTGGGTGTTACCAATCTACTTTTCTGTTAATACCAGAGAGATCAGTGTCTCTTGTTGTTCAATTGAAGGAAATATTGGGCATAAACAATGATCCCAGATGCCAAATTTTCTAGACTTATTGACGAAGAACATGCAACTTGCGAATTTTCAGTACCATTCATTTCGTTTAAAATTATTCCCATGTAATACCTACTTTTTGGGCTACTCATATACTAAAGGTAAGGTCATGTGGTTACATACTTTAAGAGATTCTGGTACCCAAACTTGACCCCAAATGCTAAAGTTTCAAACTTGCCCTATTCGGCGAAAAGGGTCACATTAAAAAAAAAAACGATATATTGAGGAGAACTTCTAGCATATATTGTGGAAGCCTGTTAATTTTACCACTTTTACTTTAAAAAAGTTTAAGACCCCAAATGATGGAGTAAAAGAGCCTTTCTTGACTGCTAGAGCTGCCAAAATGAGCAAAATGGCCACCAATTTGAAGTGGCTGGCTACCCCCCTTGCTCATGAAAAAATGGAGCACATACTTTTCTGATTGTCTAGTGTCTACTCTATATTACATCAAATTTTTATCAAATATAGCAAAAAAATGCCCCAAACCAAAATTTACCTGATATTCGTCAATATCTTTTCTGCCTTGATGGAAAGACTCCGGACCAGAAAAAACAGGTTTTTCGGTCTGACAAGATCGATTTGTATGTCGGACCAAAAGAACCAGACCCGGACCGAAACGGCTAGTTGTATTTGTCCTATCCAGACAGAAAAATCTAGCTGTATTTGTCCTAGGACCAAAAAAACTAGTTTTTTCTTTCCGGTCGGACAGTGGACAGAAAAAACTGCCACACCGGTCTCAAATAGCACCTCAGTGTGAGCTTAGTGGTGGTTGGCATTTCAGTGTTCTGGTTGGCCCCAACTGGCTCCGACCAGCGGAAAGAGCACTGTAAGTCATATGTGAAAAATTGGTGTTAGATGGAGGATTTGCCAAAACATACAATGTAGAGAGAAAGAGAGTGGGATGGGGAGTAGGCTTTGTCAATATTAAAGAGTGAGAAAGAGAGAGTGGTGCTGGGTGTGGGACATGAATCAGATGGACCTGTAATAGGGATGTGGGGAAGCAGTGTTGTGTCTAGGACTTGCCATACATAGCATTGAGCTTGTAAGGTGTGAAAGAATGGTGTTGGGTGTGGGACATGCCACACATGGAGGTTGCAAAAGGGATGCTGGAAAGTAGTGTTGAGTGTGGGATTTGCAGTCACATTGAGCCTGTAAGTGGAGTGTGAAAGAGTGATGTTGGGTGTGGGACATGAATCACATGGATCCTGTTATAGGGATGTTTGGAAGCAGTGTTGATTGTGGGACTTGCCATACCATTTAGCCTGTATGTGGAGAAAGAAAGAGCAATGTTGAGTGTGGGACTTCCCTCACATTGAGCCTGTTTGTGGGATGTATGGAAATGGTGTTAGGTCTGGACATCCAAAGCATTGAGTCTGTGAAGGGTGTGTGAGAAAGTGGAAAGAAGTGTTGGACGTGATTGTGATAGTGTTGGCATGGGATGTGTCATATGCGTAGCCTGCTAGAAGAATGCAGTGAAGTGTACACTGGGGAGGGGACTTGCCAAAACATAGAACTTGTAAGTAGAACCTAGAAAAGTGGTTTATGGTTTGGAATTTACCAAAACATACAGCCTGTAAAATGTAATGCAAAAGAGTAGCATTAGGTGTGGGTTGTACCACTTACAATCTAATAATAACCTGTTATTAGTGATGTGAAATATTATTTGTAGAGAAAGAGAGGTGAATCATAGTTGTCTTCTGATCTTTTCAGGTTACTTCCCTGAAAACTCATCCAGTGAAACAATTTCATGCAAAAATGTTTCCCTTCAGAGAGGATGGAAAAAGGTTTGTGTCACCTCTTCTTTCAAATTAACAGAGCTGAGATTAAAATCTATTTATTGTCAGAAATAGAAGCACTGAGGCATTCTTCAGAAAGAATGCTGTTTAGAATTTTTTTATAGATTTGTCTGTGAGGTTTTAGTACCTTTATTATCAATGGAAATTTAGCAAATCACCATTGTTATAAAACATGTCAGAGACGTATGTTTACATGAGCAGAAATAAAAGCAGTGTGATGCAAAGAGGTATTAATTAAAAACTCTCATAAATAATTCAAATGTAAGCAAATGACAGGATAAAGGCAGCA
>JAIZAY010000317.1:0-60223 GCA_029531755.1 Holothuria leucospilota | reverse complement strand
TGCTACGTGATTCTGCCTCCACCTTTTTTCTAATAACCAACGTATACTAGCCCACAGTACCATGTGTAGGATACTTGGCAACGGTACGCCAGACAGCCCCTCAGGCTGACAAAATCCTCGTCAGTTTTAGACTGTCACACTGTAGTTAGTGCGTCCTGTAGGCTGCTACGCATAGAGCTGTTTGAACCAGTGTTTCCACACTCCAAAATTCATTTTCTTGAAATGGATTCTAAAATTTCCTGAAATCGGCTCGGCATTTCCTGATATATTCAGTAACGCTCCTTTTATGCTGCTTTAATGGCTGAACCAGGATTTGGAGCAATTATAGAATACCCCGCCACGCGAAAACGCCCACAAAATTAATTGGCTACCTCGTTAATTTTGAGAACGACTCATGCATATAATTGTAGCTGATGCACAAGGTGTATGTGGATTGCAAAAATAGGTAAGTCCAAAGCAATTCTATTCCCCCAAGTGGCTACGCCGGCTACATCGGCTACACCGTGAAGATACGGGCCTAGGCCTATGTTAACAAATACTTTAAATATATTTTGTAAAAAAACCTAAGTCCTAATGTTTTTCCTGGAGTGGCTACCGCCCGGCTCCACCGACTACATCGTGAAAGACACCCTTCTGATCGAATACACATTAACACAGGGGCGGATCCAGGATTTTTGAAAAGGGGGGGGGGGGCCGAAGTTGTTCGACCTGTGATTGACGGTACTATACCATCTAAGCGGAGCGCCACCATCGGTTGGCGCGGAGCGTACAAGAAAATTTTTGACAAAATAGACCTCCCAGATCGCCGGAAATAGCACTTTCCATGTCTTATTTTTGCATTTTCTGCTTCATATAATTTCATGTCTCAACTCTCAACACTTTAATTTTTCCATAAGTTATTAACAGAAGACAGTTATCATAGGAACAGCGCCTTACTACAAATCATCCTGTTCAAGGTGTCTAATCAGATCTTTAGTAGTCATGTGATTGACGGTACTATGCCATCTAAGCGGAGCGCCACCGTCGGTTGGCGCGCAGCGTACAAGAAAATTTTTGACAAAATAGACCTCCCAGATCGCCGTAAATAGCACTTTCCATGTCTTATTTTTGCATTTTCTGCTTCATATAATTTCATGTCTCAACTCTCAACACATTAATTTTTCCACAAGTTATTAACAGAAGACAGTTATTATAGGCACAGTGCCTTGCTACAAATCATCCTGTTCAAGGTGTCTAATCCGATCTTTAGCAGTCATTTTCTAACTTGGTGAATATTGAGGGACTTCCTTGAGAAATTTGTGACCCATATTTTAGTTCGACTTGATGCCACGACTCAGATACCTTGCATTGACATGTGGGCGTAAATATACGTTTTATCACGTGCATGTTCCCCTCTGCCTAATTTCTTGTTTTGTGTGGACTCAGTGAGAAAGTGAAAATCACCCAGAATGCACGAGACTTAGCAGCCCTGTCATTGTTTTGGGGGTACGTCCAGGCAGTGTAATGATGGTATTATTGTAGGCCTTACATAGTATCAAAACTGAATGACCGAATTGTAATGTTTCCGAACACTATATTTATAAATAAAATTTTGTTGGTGACGTGCACTGTAGGCCAATCTTAACGTCTTTCAGAGAAAAATCGAGGGATTTATTAACTGACAGAACAGCATTTGGCCATTTAGTTTTGTCATTGATTATGGTTATACTTGTTGATTTCTGATTTTTACTTAATTTATAATTCCTCATTTTTCTCCTCAGGAATTTATTTATGGAGGGAGCTCCCCTCACTGAAAATTTTAGGGAGGGACGTGTCCTCCTCCCCCGTTCCCCCGCTACCGCTGCCAATGCGTAGCATACCAGAAAATTTGGGTAAAAACAAATCCCAGATAGCCGTAAAAGACACTTTCTAAGGCCTTTGTGATTCCCATGATTTTCCATTTTAATTCTCATGCAGTGGCGTAGCTAGGATTTTTTATTTGGGGTCGGGGCTCCCGTTTACTATCTAAGCGGAGCGCCACCATAGGTTGGCGCGGAGCGTACCAAGAAAATTTGATATTTTAATACATCCCAGATGGCCGGAAATGGCACTTGCCAGGCTTGATAGCAGCCATCAAGAAGTGCAATTTTTGTGAACAAAATGGAATGTTTGGTTTTATTTTATTACACATTTCTGTGAGGACGGATCAGCTCAGCTGGCTCGGACTTTCGGTCCAAGGGTTGCAAGTTTGAATCCCGTTTACTCAGTGGCGTACCCAGGATTTCCCTTAAGGGGGGGGGATGCAGTTTGTTGTGTGATAGCCAGCCTGTGGGAGGGGTCTAAGGGGAGGGGGTGCTTGAAAATTTTTGAAAACTTAGGTGTCCTAACATGCAATCTGGTGCCACATATGATACCTTTTGAAGTAAAATTTGTGTTAAAAAATGGCCTCCCCCTTGTGTATGCCATTGCGTTTACTATCTAAGCGGAGCGCCACCATAGGTTGGCGCGGAGCGTTCCAAGAAAATTTGAGGTTTTAATACATCCCAGATGGCCGGAAATGGCACTTGTCAGGCTTGATAGCACCCCATCCCATCTGATGCGCACTGTCTCGTAAGGTATTTTTCGATTGGATGATGGTATTGTATCGGTATTGTATCGTATTGATTGTATCCAATCATGTGTAGTAAGATCAGCATGTGTATAAACGTCCCAATCGACGTTCAAACTGATCTGCTGTGCGCTATGACTCCCATACTTCGAGGTTGCTAATTGCAGCTTTATTTTTTATCACTCCACTCTCTGTCCTTCTCTCTATCTCTTCTCCTTTCCATTTTTTTCTCTTTTTTTTCTCTCTTTTTTCCCTTTCATTTTTTTTTGCATTTTCAAAAGGGGGGGGGCCGGGACCGTGTCGGCCCCCCTAGATCCGCCCCTGTAACATATTACACGGTTAAAAAATGTTGCAAAAAATCTAAGTCCAAAGCTTTCCCCTGATGTGGCTAGACCGGCTACGTCGTATGCCATTTTCAGATTTCTCGAAATTTCCCGAAATAATCCTCTTCCCGAAAATTTCCCGAAGACCAATCAGAATTCCCGAATTTCGGACCTAATTTCGGGAAGAGTGGAAACACTGGTTTGAACAACGATGATATGTACGGCCGTTCGAACAACAAGTCTGCGTTGCATGCCCGATAAAACTACGCGCCCGGGATAGCCCGTTGATTGATTCGATTATTCCATATTTTAGAGGGCATTTCCTGTTTTGCATAAGTAACTAACAAATATCGGAATAAATTTCGCATATTATATAAAACTTTTAAACACAGCTACAATAAATATCTATTATTTCAACCTATTTTTGTTAACTATATTTTTATACTGATAAATCTGTTAAAAATGTGCTCAATTTTAGGATTCTTTTGAGAGAAGTGGAATATAATAATTACTGCAGCCTTGACATGCGCATTCGACGTTCGAATCAGATACTGTACCACTTATTAAAAAGATTTCGTACGCAGGAATTCCCCCATCGAATTGAGTCCCTATTTTTGGCGTCGGACTGAAGAGGCACACTAACAGTGTATAACCTACCATATGTTGCTGGGGGATGAGCTAAGTCTGTGATGTCCGTGAAGTAGCAAGCGAATTGAAGTAGCCTACTCTTTTTGCAAGAATGTAAGGAACTGAAGGCCTTTTTGGTGCCTTATAGCGCTTCTGTTGTAAAAAAAAAAAACGAATTTTGAGAGAAGTGTTCACAGAGGAAACTCGAACCGTATTACACAACGCCTGTAACTTAAAATGTAAATATTTACAATACCTAAATTTGAATACTGTGTAAAAGGTCAGCTTGCAAGCTTTCATATAAAGGTAGCTTGTGCCTGTTAAGAACTGGTACACTATTGAAGGGTCCCAAGTTGGTAAGACCCCACCTCAACTATGCAGCCCACGGGCTGGCTTGGAGTCCCTTCTATGAAAAGGACAAGTTTCTTTTAGAGCAAGTCCAGAGGAGAGCCACTCGCCTTGTACATCTACCTTGTCATGTTGTGGACTTCAGGGCGTCTTATGGGGGCTTAGCCCTCCTTTGCCCTTTAAAATGTTATCATGATATGTTATGATATATTATGTTATGTTATGCTATGTTATATTATGTTGTTATGTTATGCAATGTTATGTTATGTTATGTTAAAGGCTAGACGTACAAACTTAATAGTAAGTAATGTAAAAATAATAAGTGTTGCCCTACATAAACGTACCACGAACTTGAAACTTGTTCAAGCAAATTTCTCTGGAGAAAATTCATACTAAGAAATACAGTCCTGGGGTTAATACAGTGTACCATACTCGGAATATGCCCAATTAAGAGAAGAAAAAGTGGGAACGAAGAGAAGTCGATAAAAGCTACAAAAAGGAAGATATGAAAGAGAAAGCAAGTGTAAAAAGTCGACAGTTCCCTAACATTTAAACCGCAAAACGAGAAAAACACACTGCATTTGTCAAACTTGAAGTCACCCTCTTCAATTATATGATCCTGCATACGCGGATGTACGAGGCTGTATTCAACGAACCCGTAACCATTCCTTTATTATTAACCTAATGCAGCACTTAAAATTTGGTCCAACCTACACACTAAAACGGGACTTGTTAAGCTGCCTCTCATTCCTTGTGAAAGTTTTCAACGCCAGCATGTGACCCATCAATGCAAAGCTCACGAGTTGGTTGTTACTAACACATAAGAATTTTTGCAACATGACCATTGACTTTTTAGTGAGCTACAGGCACATGAATAAAAAACTTGTGATCCCCCACCCGTGCCCCTTGTCACTCACCAATATATGAGACAGGTCCGCTGTCTTTCCAAAACCTCACAATCGGCCCAGATGGTATCAACTTCAACCATTTTTGACAGCATAATCTCCAACTCAATCACTCTACCAAAATACATCGAACAAAGGATTCACTGCCCTCTTATAACAGGGCCAAAAATCAACCCAAACAAAATTTTTAGGGACTACATGCAGAGGGTTCACCCCCCCCCCAGTCAAAGTGCAATTTTATGGAATGGTGGAGCGCCCCCTTAAGACGGCAGGGAAAACGCGGAGGGAGACTTGGTCAAGTTTAAAGGAACCGCTGTCTTCTTTTACAAATCATCGCACCATGAAACGTGGACAATGGCCACCTATTGTTGGCAGATGCTTAGCCCTACCCCTAAGAAACTTAATCCATAGTTGCAATACAAGAAGAGCATTTTACAGTCGGTCCTTTATGAATATTCAGTCCAGAGTGGCTTTCCTTTAGAAACAAGAGTTGCTTTGGGAACCTAGGCAAATTCGGTATCAATAAAGACAGGTCTCCCGGCTACTTTAGTAGCCGGGAGCCCTGTCTTTATTGATACCTTTCGTATCAAATGCAAATTACATGAAATATGGAATCGGTTTCATCTAAGAATGGGAAAAAATTCATAAAACTGTTAGCAATTTCAACCGAAAAATGCAACGTGGAAAGGGGGGGGGGTGTACGACTTGATAATGTAGGCTACATGCAATAGCGTGTGGTGACCTGATTTGGAAATTAACATTAAGATATGATTAACAAAACGAAGCCTAATTAAAAAAAAAAGTGGGAACGAAGAGAAGTCGATAAAAGCTTCAAAAAGGAAGATATGAAAGAGAAAGCAACTGTAAAAAGTCGACAGTTCCCCTACGTTAAAACCGCAAAACGAGAAAAACACACCGGCCAGTCTCCGGGAGGACTTGAACTCACGTACTTACAATCGGAGTCGAGCGCCAAACCAACTAGGCCACGACAATGTTGACAATCCAGCGCAATATAATTAATATTAATAGTCTATAGTGTTAAGTTGTGTGATATACAAGTGCCGGATATAAGGGGGCCGGGAGCTGGAGCGAGAAACCCCCTCTCACCTAGCTGCATCCTTAAATATTGGTAGCCTATACCGGATTTTAAATTGCCTGAAACAAGCCCCCCCCCCCCCGCAAAAAAAAAAATGTTTCAATATGCTTGGATGTTACGCTTTTGATTTTTATAGCATGGCCTGTAAATGTTTCTTAGTAGCCTGCTTTATAAATGACATCAATGGGGGTGGGGGAGGGGCGAGGTAAAGCTCAGGAAGCTGTGGTCTTGCCGGTCGCAAAATTTTCCAATTTCTTCTGTTAACATGTAGTCGGGATAGGAATTTTCGAATTTCTTCGGTAAACATGTAGTCGGGATAGGCCTACTAGGTGCGATAAAATGTGTAATCCCGACGCTGGCAGGGGGTAGCGCCAGAATTTGCGCGACAGGGGTCCAAACTTTCCTACGTAGGACTGCAGCCTGAAGCCCCGACAAGGGAGACGGAGTGCCATAAGATCGTCGAGAGGAAAATTCAAAATTTTCGGCGCGCATGTTGGGTTTTTAGCCGTAAAATTGGAAAATTTGGAGGATTCACTCATGGGCGTCAATCCTGGGGGGACAGGGGGACAAGTCCCCCCACATTTCGATGGGTGGGGGATACAATATCAAATGTCCCCCCACACACATTTGCGTAAAAGAGTAGTGTCGTGGCTCTATTTGACTGGCTTTTTGAGTGGCATGTAAGTTTGTTGTGCGATTGTTAAGTGTCTTGATGCAGATTCTGAAGGCAGATTTAGTCAGGGAATCTTATTTAATGACAAAATTTCGGCGCGCTTCCCGCGCATGAGTCACGATTTGCACTCCTTCTCATGACCATTAAAAAGGTAATTTTAAATTTAACTATTCTGATCACAACACTCTCCGAAAACAGACATACATCTCAAAACATCTGAAGGGGCCTCGCATCAATATGGGATCATTCAATCAATGGCGTACGTCGAGGGGAGGGCCATTCGGCCATGCCCCCTCAGTGATTCCGATTTTTTTAAGTTCCTAAAAATATGTAAATTTTTTAACACAAATTCACTTCAAAAGGTAGCATATTTGGCACCAGATACATGTAAGGACACCTAACTTTTAAAAAATTTTCAAAGGAGAGGGGGACACCCCATTGGGCCATGGTCACCCTCACTGATGCCTATTTTTTAGTTCCTAAAAAAACGTACATTTTTTAACACAAACTTTACTTCAAAAAGGTAACATATGTGGCACCAGATTGCATGTAAGGACACCTAATTTTTCAAAAAATTTCTAAGGAGAGGGGGACACCCCTCCCCTTAGACCCCTCCCCAGGCCGGCGGTCACACAACATACTGCATGCCCTCCCCCCTTTGAGAGAAATCCTGGATACTCCACTGCATTCAGTCTAATTTGTAGCATGATGTGGAGGGTTGAAAGTACGTTGTTGCCGTTAAACATTTTTCAAAAATTTTTACCGAGCGCTTCGCCGAAGCCATTATCGGTATAGATGGTGATTGTTAATACACTTACGACTAAAAAGCATTCTGAAAACGCCCTTGCTAGTCCTTTACAGACGCGGATCCAAGGGGGCTTTCCTGGGCTCAACCCACCTTTTTCGCCACATCAACAATAACAAATATGATTAACAAAACGAAGCCTAATTAAGAAAAGAAAAAAGTGGGAACGAAGAGAAGTCGATAAAAGCTTCAAAAAGGAAGATATGAAAGAGAAAGCAACAGATCAGTAATGTCCCACATTTTGCCCCCCAGCCAAAAATGTCTGTGTAAGGCCTTGCCTGTCTCCGCTTGCAGAGCTGAAGAAGCATCATCGTGATCAAAGCCTTGTTCCCTCCCTCTTTCGAGACTTTCCATGTGTCTGCATTGCGGAAGGAAGGGAAAAATCCCATGAGAAGGGGGAAATTTTCGCCCTCTTCGCGCGCATGTGCACACCCACAACTGACACCGTTAAGCTATCTGTTTTAGGCGTGAAATATCATCCCATGTGGTTCCTGCAAACTGGTTATCATATGGTGGCACTATACTAACTATAAACATAATCCTTCTTCGGTGCCCCTCCGTTCGGTGCCGGTGTCCCCTATGTGATAATTCCTGGCTACGGGCCTGTCTGGGATGATGAAAATTCCCCTTTAAAAGTTTGTCCAACATGTTGCACCAAATTGCATCTGAGGACCCTCAAATGCCCAAAAATTTTCTAAAGGCAAGGGCGACACCCCCTCTCCTTAGACCCCTCCACCAGGACGGCGATCCGAAACAAGGTTCATTACCCCAGTCTCTAAAAGCTTCTTACGCCTATGGTTTAACCCTAACCAAAACTCAGAGATGCCACAGTAGAGCATTTAGAAAAGAACGAGTTCCTCTTAGACACACAGCATGGCTTCAGAAAGGGACGTTCATGTGTATCAAATATGTTAGTATATTGGGATAAGTTAGTAAGGTACATTGATGAAGGTATTCCTGTAGACATGGGCGTCAATCCTGGGGGGACGGGGGACATGTCCCCCCACATTTCGATGGGTGGGGGACACAATATCAAATGTCCCCCCCCCCCCACATTTGCGTAAAAGAGTAGTGTCGTGGCTCTATTTGACTGGCTTTTTGAGTGACATGTAGGTTTGTTGGGCAATTGTTAAGTGTCTTGATGCAGATTCCGAATGTAGATTTCGTCAGGGAAATCTTATTTAATGGCAAAATTTCGGCGCGCTTCGCGCGCATGCGTCACGGTTTGCACTTCTTCTCATGACCATTAAAAAGGTAATTATACATGGAACAATTCTGACCACAACACTTTCCGAAAACAGACATACATCTCCAGACATCTGTAGGGGCCTCGCATCAATATGGGATCATTCAATCAGTGGCGTACGCAGAGGGGAGGGCCATTCCGCCATGCCCACCTTCACTGATTCCGATTTTTTTTAAGTTCCTAAAAATACGTAAATTTTTTAGCACAAATTTACTTAAAAAAGGTAGCATATTTGGCACCAGATTACATGTAAGGGCACCTAATTTTTCAAAAAATTTCAAAGGGGATGGGGACACCCCATTGGGCCATGTCCCCCTCACTGATGCCTAACTTTTTAGTTCCTAAGAATACGTAAATTTTTAACACAAATTTTACTTCAAAAGGTAACATATGTGGCACCAGCTGGCATGTAAGGACACCTAATTTTTCAAAAAATTTCAAAGGGGAGAGGGACACCCCCTCCCCTTAGATCCGTCCCCCAGGCCAGCGGTCACACAACATACTGCATCCCCCCCCCTTGTGGAAGGTTGAAAGTACGTATTTGCCGTTAAACACTTTTCAAGAATTATTACCGAGCGTGGCCGAAGCCGTTATTTTTACCGAGCTTCACCGAAGCCATTATCGGTATAGATGGTGCAGGCGCGGATCCAGGTTGGCCTGGGAAGCCCCCCCCCCCCCAACGAAAGGAGAAAAAGGGAAGAAAAAGAAAAAGAAAAGGAGAAAGAAAAATTAAGAGCAAAAAATTAATAAAAGTATCTAAGAACGTATTTAAAGTATAAATTTCTCTAGGGGTTGGGTGGAGCTATAGCTGGATTATCTCTTTAGATATCTTTCACAGTGGCTGGCGACAAAAGGAGAGCTACAGTGTTCGAAAACAGGTGAATAGCTGAGTAATGATCCTTGACTTAAGATCTAAATAAGTAAACATCGTGACATGTGCAGTATGGGCCCTGCTAGCTGCACTGAAATCAGTAACAATTTTGTGTTAAAGAGTGAAAGTTTTTGTAATCTAAAGGGATTGAGAGGCAAAGTTTTCGCCATACAGACCTTGCAGAAAATACAGAAGACGAGCTGTCAGGTGACGTGCTATTGTGCACAGTGGCACCAGCTGTTGCAGGCAAAGTAGCGGCGTGCATACCCTATTCGATTTCAAAACTGTCTGAAAAGTTTTAAAATGAACTCAAAAGGCTTTTAAGCTACAGATAGTTGCGTCGGCACAGTGGGCAATGGGTGACGTGTGTCCCCCTCCCCCATCGATTCTTAAAAATTTTTAAAATGGTCACAAAAGTCGTTTAAGCTACAGATTTCTGTGGAGGGTGGAGGGTGAGATGTAGTTTTGATGATTGGTTTACTTGTTCTTACCCTTTTCTGTCACAAAGTGTTCTCAAACTATCATAAGTTTTGGAAATTCTTGACAAATTCCAAATTTTCGCACGCTCCGCTAGCGTCAAGCCTTGTGTCAGAGTTGTCCTTATTTTCAATAGCTTTCGGTAACTCACGGGGGAACCAAGGAGCAATAGTGCTTTTTAAGAATTCTCAGTCAGAAGATTCGTTTCTGAATAGCGTAGGTTGGTGAGAAAATGACAGTGTCCGATGCAGGTTCTAAATGCAGGTTTTGTCATGGACTAATATCTTATTCAAAATTTCGGCGCGCTTCGCGAGCATACGACAGGATTTACACCCGATTTCATATACCATTGACAAAGCTATGACGCAAGAAATTATTCAAATGCAAACATTTTTCTAAAAAGTAGATCTCCTTCTCTGTAGGGCATTCATCATTATTGCATCTTTGACTAATCTAGTCTAGCACATGGTTTGAAAGATTGAAAGTACTTAATTGCCTTATTTTCCAAACATTTTACCGCGATGTTCAATAACGACGCAAATCTTTTCTGAAACGAATTTTGCCTGTCCACCATCCCTCTTGCTATACCTGAAAAGACAAGGTGATATATATCTCCTTCCACATGGATGTCGGGTAGTGAGAATCCCGTTGGTCCCTCTTTTGTATACTGTAACTAATTCAGAGTCCCGGGAGGCGCTATACTGTTCTCTGTCAACCTTGGATATCCTTTTAAAATGTAAAGGAAATATTTTATTATAGTCCAAGAATGTTTCTGTGGATTCCACGCAGGTGCAGTATAATTGCGTGTACAATTTTCCCATGGGCGTGGATCATGGGGAATGGGGAGACGCGTCCCTCTCACTCTTTTGGAAGGGGACATCGTCAAAAAGTCCCCCTCACTTTTTCAAAAATGATAGAACAGACTGCAAAATTACCTAAAAATCCTACACTTTTGTTGCACCAAATCGCATCTGAGGGCATTCAGTTCTAGAAAAATTTCCCTTAGACCCCTCCCCATGCCGACGATCACAAAACTTATTGCCTCCCCGTGACGCAAATTCTGGCTACCACCACTGCTTCTTCCACCAGGACGGCGATTCACAAATGTGGAAAAATCCGCCCCCCCCCTACACACTTTTGGAGATGGATCCACCCCCATGATTTTTCCTGGGACTTAAGGAGGTTTGAAGACACTATATTAACCGTCTCTTACTCCCCTTTTTCACCTGAACGAAAATTAGAATTCACCAAATTGTGGCCTTTTTTAAACATACAATCACTTTAGAATGACCCAAAGATACCACCATTTTGCATATAGGCTCCCTAAAATTATCAAACATTTCTCAAAGGGGAGGGGAAACTCCTTCCTGGGATTGCACTCTCATGTACTAACAAGAAAAGGCTCTCCCTCTCTTGAATATAGCGTATACAAAATCCCACTGCCTAAAAAGGCACGGTTTAGCAGTTACCTGCTGTTCCCCCAATCACCAACTCCCGCCGGCACCATCGGTCATAGATTCTGAAGGGTATACCCTTCAGAAATCCGCAAAGAAGGTGATATATCATCTTTCCTCCCATATGGACGTCAGGTTGTGAGAGTCCTGTTGGTCCCCCTTTTCAGTGTACAATTTATGAAGAGCTCCCGGGAGGCTCTATACTGAAAATTTTCGGCGCGCTTCGCGCGCAGTTGTTTACGCTTACGGAGAGAGGTATGTTTTTATTGAGTGATGGATTTATTTTTATCACTTTTTACGAAAAATCATTTGACATCTTTCACGATTTTTGCAAAGTCTTCTCAATATTTCTTGATTTTCGCTTGATCTGCGTAGCTTTAGCCTTGAATTGCTCCTTTTACTATCAATAAGGTCCCAAAAGTATTCGCATTACTCATCGGTGGGGTTCTACCATAAGCCAATTATTCATGTGCATAAACGTGATTTCAGAGGAGCCAGCATTGTAAGGATGTAAAGCAACTGATATTCATTTTTTCACCCTCCTCTACTTATGAGAACTGAAAAATTAGTATCGAACCCACCTTCTAATTGATAGACACACATAAAGGGAATTGACACCGTTTGTAATAGCAATGGTTTTAAATGTAAATTCAGATTTTCGCCGGCAATTGTTTCATCTGACGTCCTTATACCTGAATACCGTATAACGAAAATAAAACACTCATTATGGCAAAATCATTTCAAGTTACCTGCAAGGGCTCATGATGTTGGCGTGTAAGTTTTAAGATAACTTAGATTCTCCGGAACTTCTGCAGGTACATAAAGTAACTTATACTGAGCCATACACATCAAATTCCATGCAACATGAAAAGGTATAAAATCTCGCTGACATAAGAACTGGAGCCGATTTCTGTGCTCTTAAAATGCAATACTGCGAGAGCTTCCGGGGGCTTTGCCCCCTGGACCCCGAAGGGGCCCTATCGCGGGCCCCTGGACACCACACGTAGGAACTCGCGCTTCGCGCTCGTGGTGAACCTTCGGTGCACATGAGATTTTCCATCTTGGCCCCCCTCAAAATTTCTGAATCCGCGCCTGCAGATGGTGACTGTTACTACACTTACGACTACAAAGCATTCTGAAAACGTCCTTGCTAATCCTTTACACCTTTGCTCTACTACGATCAGCTCCAAAAATATCCCAAAGATATCCCATTTTGCATCTAAGCAACCTTAAATTAACAAAAATTTCTCAAAGGGGAGGGCTACACCCCCTCCCCTTAGACCCCTCCCCCAGGATGACACCTTTATATAGTGACAAAGGAAGGATCCCCACTGCTGTATACAAACGCAGGGGGAATAAAAAAGGTGCAATTTACACGCCGCCACTGCAGTTAGTAAAAACATCCACCCAGTCGGAAAAATTAGAATTCACTAAATTATGGACATTTTCCAGTCACGTACGATTAGCTCCAAAAATATCCCAAAGATAGCACCTAAGCAGCCTTAAATTAACAAAAATTTCTCAAAGGGGAGGGGGTGTCCCCTTAGACTCCACCCCCAGGACGACACATTTATGTAGTGACAAAGGAAGGATTCCCACTGCTGTATACAAAACGCAGAGCACATAACAAAGTGCAATTTAAACGCCTCCACTTAGTTGGAAAAAACATCCAGCCGGTCGGAATTGTGGACCTTCTCATGCCCAAATATATCACCCTAGCAACGGGCCTGGTGGGGTCCATGATCTCCGACAATGATCCACGCTGCGTAGCGTTGTTTCAGCTATTTTGGGACATGATGAAAATAACATCTTGAAGTAATTCCGTGGACTCCGTGTATTTTACCTGGCAGATCATCTATGATGGTCATGTTAACTTTGAAATGATAATTCTCATTAGAATAGGACAACGTCAGTCATCATAAGGGGGGGGGGGGAGGAAAGGGCCTATAGGAAGACGCCCCCTCTTCAAAACCAAAGGTATTGGTTTGTGCTAAGTTATGTATGTCCCCCGTCCCCCCCCCCCCACATTTGAATACGGATTGATGCCCCTGCCTGTAGATGTCATATATTTAGATCTGCAGAAGGCATTTGACACAGTACCTCACAGAAGACTCTTAACCAAAATCAGGGCACATGGAATCGATGGACCTATATTGAAATGGATTGAAAAATGGCTAGGTAAACGGATGCAGAAAGTAGTGTTGAATGTGAAAGAATCGGAATGGATGGAGGTGTCAAGCTCAGTGGTACAAGGATCGGTATTAGGACCAGTTTGTTTTACAATGTACATGAATGATTTAGATATAGGCGTACAGTCAGAATTACAGCCGCGGTCACACTGCAACGAATTCAGATCGGATTCCGATCCGATTTTTGTGAGTTTTTATTGAAATCTTCTCCATCTCGGATGAGAAAGAGCCAAAAATTTGCCATCCAGTGTAAATATATGATTGCATCAGAGATCTATGAAAATGAAATGTTAACTGATTTTTTTCGTGACGTCACACCGACGGACAGCTTTATCGGACACGCGTAGTCCGATAAAAGCTGTCTGTCGATGTGACGTCACGAAATAATTCGTATAAATTTAATTTTCGTAGTCCAGCGATAAAAATCATATAATTACACAGGTTGTCAAATTTTGGGTTCTTTCCGACCCGAAATGGAGAAGATTTTAATAAAAACTCACAAAAATCGGATCGGAATCCGATCCGAATTCGTTGCAGTGTGACCGCGCTTTAGTAAGTTCGCAGATGACACAAAAGTAATATTCCCAATAAGAGATGAAAGGGATAAGCAACAGCTACAGCAAGATTTAGACATATTGATGTCATGGACTAAAAAGTGGCAAATGAAATTTAACGTAGGAAAATGTTCGGTGATGCATTTTGGACATGGTAATCCCAAGTACAAGTATCAAATGGATGGAAAGGAATTGAAAGAAAGTGATGAGGAGAAGGATTTGGGAGTGTACGTTAATACGCCAATGAAATTTGGTAGACAATGTGCAGAATCAACAAAGAAAGCCAACAGAGTTATGGGTATTATCAAACGGAACTTCATCAGTCTTGATCGCAAGGTTGTTTTGAATTTATACAAGTCCCTGGTAAGACCACACTTAGATTATTGCATTCAATTTTGGAGGCCATATTTAAAAAAAAAAGATATTACTTTATTATAAGGAGTACAACGGAGAATGACCAGGCTTATAACAGGAATGCAGAGTAAATCTTACGAGGAAAGACTTAAAGAATTAAAATTGATGACAATTGAGCAACGACATATGCGCCAGGACCTGATAACACTTTACAACATAACACAAGGGAAAATAGTGCTCAAGCTGGATGATTTTGTGGAATTTATTAGGGACAGTAAAACCAGAGGAAATTCGAGAAGAATAAGACCCCCAACAGTAAGATTAGAAGTAAGGAGAAACTCATATTTCAGCAGAGTGTGGAAAGCATGGAACAAATTACCAGAGAATGTTGTTACTGCTCCAACACTGAACATATTCAAGAATAGACTAATGAAATGCGGGATCTTCAAGGGTCAATAGACCTCCTATCCCTTAGAGCCATTCTCTCAAGCGGACTCTTGTGAGCCGAAGACGAGAGGGTGGCCATCCAGGTAAATCCAGGTAAAAACCTTAAAGACGGATTTGCATCACCCCACTTTTGCATCACCTGACTTTTAGGGGGTAAGCAAAAGTCTCACTTGGGTGACTACTCTTTGATTGACATCAGAGTTAAAAAATTCAAAAGATGCAGAGCAGCTCATATTACACAGCATGCATAGAGAATGTTTTGATTACACATGGGGTCTTTTATGCTCACCAGAATGTGACCTTCAGTGGCGTAGGAACCGGGGGCAATGGGGCCATGCCCCCAATATGATTTGTGGGGGCAAATGTCATTTTGTTCACCCCAATATCGCGACAGTTTTAGTTTCGTTTTACCCATTTTTGCTCGCAAGAGGACAATTTCTCTATATAAGAACGCAAAATTTTCGGCGCGCTACGGGCGCAGAAGAGCTACTCTACTTTCTTCAATAGTTCCATTCTACATCGCTAGACAGTGCAAGTCCAAGTAACATGTAGAAAAAGTACACAGTTTATGTGGAGGTCGCAAATTTCATCCCATATCGCAAAGCCTGGTAACTGTTCTCTTGTGTGTGTCTGTATCACCGCTAAATGTAATAAAAACGCTAATACTGACCGTAAATGTAATAAAAATTACTCTTAATGTAATAAACGACTCACTATGCAGGGGAGGACTAAGCGTGTGGGGGTCCAGGACGCGACATTGTGTGGGGCCCTATGGTACAGCTGAGGAACACTTGACACAATAATGGAACACCCAAGGTATATATTGTGGGGGCCCGGAGCACGTGCAAGGTTGCCCCGCCCTTAAACCGCTGGTGGTTATAAGATCTGCCCATGTACTTGGGTAAGCTAGCAACATGCCAACATGGAATCAATATAGGAAAAGATGAGCTACTTCGTGGGGTCCAGTTGGGATGCCTGTATGTGAGCCCATCAAGATATGGCCATGTTCCCAGTGTGGGATCCATATGGTCAACCTGAGATAGAGCCTTGTGGCCCTTATTGAAAACCCACTTATGATATGTATGCCAAACATAGGCCTACGTAAATGTGGCTGATTGTTGGCTATGTATGGATGTATATGGTGGGGCCTACGTGGGAAGCCCATGTGTGCCCCATGAAGATTTGACCATGTAAACCGTGTAAGTCCCACGAAAAACTCACCATATGTATGAAAAACATCAAAGTTCATTGTGGGTATATATTGTTGGCTATGTATGGGTGTATACGTTGGGCCCACATAGGAATTGCAAGAAAAAAAGCTATTTACATTTAGCGTTAAAGTCGCATTACATTTACAGTTAGTATTACATTTAGCGTCAATTTTTATTACATTTACGGTAAGTATGACATTTAGCGTCTTTATTACATTAAGCGGTGATATCATGGGCGTAAATCCCGGGGGATGGGGGGATATATCCCCCAACATTTGAATAGGGGGATTGCCCATGTAACATCCCCCCAATGTTTCAGTCTACAGATACGTGTATGACGGAAAGTATATTTTATTCTTCTTTTTCGTAGGAAAGTTTTGCAATCTTGCTTCACTTTCTATCACAAATGTTTCTCAAACTATCAGAATTTTAGCAAATCGTTGGCAATCTATCAAAATTTTCGCGCGCTCCGCGCGCTTTCAACCTTACATCAGTGTCACTCATATTATCAATATCTTCCGATAGCAACTTTCGGAGAAGCACAGCAGCAAAAAGTTGAAAGTTTACGAATTAATAGGTAAAAGACTGGCTTATGGCCGAGGCATGTAGGTTTGTTGCGCAATTGAAAGTGTCTCGATGTAGAGTCTGAATGCAGGTTTTGTAATGGTAATAGGCCTATTATTCGTCACTGTTTACACTCCATGTTATGACCATTATTAAGGTAACAATACACGAAACTGTTCTGATCACAAAATTTTCCGAAGAACAGAGATACATCTCCAAACATCTGTGGACATCTGTGGGGACCTCGCATTAATATGGGATCTTTCAGTCTAATATGTAGCATGACGTAGAAGGTTGAAAGTACGTATCTGCCGTTATGTACATTTTTCAATTTTTTTACCAGAGAATCGCCAGTTAGCGCTGAGCCATTATCGGCATAGATGGCGATTAGTGTTAATACACTTATGACGAAAACAGCACTCTGTAATGCTCTAATTAGTCCTTCGCCCCTTTTGCTACACCTATCAGCATAGGCGTAGGAGCCTAATTTGATTTAGGGGGCTGTAACGACTTGCCCGAAAAATGTGACCAAAATTTTTCGCACTCTTCGCATACGAGCACAACTTTCTGTATTGCGGGGGGATGAGGAGGCAGATAACGTGTTTGCCCAAACCCCCCTCCCCTTCGAGACATTTTTGTTAAGTTTAGGTGGCCTAGATGGATTTGGTGCTATCCCTGAAAAAAAAAGTTTGAACTGTACTATACTTTAATAATGGTCAAGAAATGGAGTGCAAACGATGACGAATGCGCGCGAAGCGCGCTGAATCTTTGCATGACATAGATATCATTTCTATGAACTTGCATCTGCATCGAAACAGTTTCCTCAAAGAAACCTATATACAAATCACAAGGCGATTCTTCTACCTGATGATTCGTACAAAGCTTTTAACATTTGCTGCTGCGCTTCTCCGGGAGTTGTTATCGCAAGAAAGTGATAATAAGGACAATATTGAGGTAAGGTCTAAAGAAAACTCTGCTAGTTTGAGAACCATTTGTGATAGAACATGATGAAAACATGATTCAGTCGAAAACACACCTCACCCCACTACTACAAGGATAAAGCTTAAACGCCTTTGGGGTGATTCAAAAGGGGACATGCGCTCCGTTCCTCCATGTCACTGAGGCATGGAGTTCAAACCCGTGGCACTTGCGAGCAAAGCTGGCCAAAATTTTGCGTTTCAACTGTTGTAGAACCCATTTCCGTTGAAAAATGTGCATGTGATTGGGACGGTGTTAAAGAATATAACAACAGAACGGAAGATAAAAGTGCGCAAAGCGCATGAAAAAATTGATAATTTGGGAAAGATCGTTGACAGAAAGCTATCAAAACACATCCATTATACGTTTAAAACGACACCTAACCGTATCCCCTGCTGACAGAGGATGGAGATATACCCCTAATTTTCGGATCAGTGTCTTGGCCAGAAAACTTTCGTGTCATTTTATTTCCCTAAAATATAATTGTGGTAAGATATGTAGTGCAAATCGTGACAAGGGCACGGAAATTTGCATTAGGAAGCATTTTCCATGATAAAAGTTGCATGCAGAATGTTGTGCTGCTCCATAACCATCAGCCTATCAGCCTATGCACACGAGTAATCAATCACTCTAATCGGAGGCGATGAAAAGTGTGAATACGTTTAAGACACTATTGATAATAAATAATGACACTGAAAGCGCGCGGAGAGCGCGAAAATTTTGGTACTTTGCGAAAAGTCCAAGAAATGGTGTTCTGTGGTGCTAACGTAAAACACTGAAACAGGAAAACGTCTACAGCAGATGAGAGATAAGCATGGAGCACCGCCTGTGTAAAATCTCTACTATATAATTGTTTTCTTTTCTGGCAGGAATCACTGTTTTATTTATTTTTTTTTCCGGGCAGGCGGTCGTTAGTTGCTTAGAATGCTTAGAACGTTAGTTTAAATTACTGATTTTTAACAAAACTTTATTATCGCAATTTTTTCTTGCAGTTCCAGGATTTTTTTGTACACTGCCCGAATTTTTTCACAGAAATATTTTAGGGGGCTGCAGCCCCCAGTCCCCCGTCTCCTACGCCTATGCCTATCAGGGAGGTCTAATATCACCTCCCCGCACCTATACTCTCCCTCCTTCTCATTTTCCATTGCTGGCAGCTGTTCGTCCGGATTTTAGTTCAAAAGTAGTAAAAATACGATAGTTGTAAAGTGTTCGGCGTCGTACTCTATATTATCATTTTGATGTCAGGTAGTTTACGCATTTTGTCATTGCCCCCCACCCCCACCCCCCGCCCCAATTAATATGATTAATGCAGAGCTTCCAGGAGGTCCTATTCAGGTATCTGCTCCCCTTATACCCTTAGATGCCCTTTCATTATGCACAATGAAGGAAAGGACATAATTCGTAACAACTCAAGAATGTTTCTGTGGACTCCACGCACATATTTTTGTGTAAAAACTTTCCCAAAATAGAAGGCAGTAAAATAGGCAGAAGGAGGGGGACTTCAGGAGATTTGTTGACAACGTCCTTTAACGTCTCTTTTTGTTGACAACGTCTCCAGGGGGGTAGCGAAGGTGTTATCTTTGGGGTGGGGGGGGGATGGGTGGAGATTATGTTTTGCCGACGGATCTGGTAATGCCTAGTGCGAAAACGAGCTTTAGCGGGTGGGGTCCAGGACCCCGCCTATGGTCCCCTGGTGGGGTCCAGGGGGCGCAACCCCCGGAAGCTCTGAGGTTTAAGTATATCTCTGGGTGAAAAATTAAGTCTCAGGATGGATATATTTCTGTTTCATAATGCATCATCAAATACAAACTAGATCCCCACTAATTTTAATGTATTAGGCTATTCCTATCGTCAGGCCGCTATAGTTTTAAGCGGTTGGGATCCAGAGGCCTGCCAGTGCTTAAGCCTGGACGTTTTCTCAATGCGACATTTACTGATCTGTGGCCTGGGGGAGGGGTCTAAGGGGAGGGGTGTCCCCCTCCTCTTTGGAAATTTTTTGAATTTGTAAGGTGCCTAGATTGCAAATGGTGCAATATCTGAGTGGATTTCTGCCCTTTGAGGAACCTGAAAATTTACACCCGGGTAGAATTTGCTTGTCAGATTTTTTTGTGCGACATTTTCGTCGTTTATGCGACATTATCGCACAAATAGGGGCTGGCTAAAACACTGGGCCCGCCTAAGGACCCCTAGTGGATTCCGGAGGGCGAAGTCCCCGGAAGCTCTTGGGGTTTAAGTATATCTCTGGGTGAAAAATTTAATCTCAGGATGGATATATTTAGGTTCATGCATCATCAAATGCAAAGATTCCTCTTAATTTTAATGTATTAGGCTATCCCTCTCGTCAGGAAGCTATATTTTAAGCGGTTGGGATCAAGAGGCCCGCTAGTGTTTTACCCTGGACGTTTTCTCAATGCGATATTTACTGATCTGTGGCCTGGGGGAATTTTTTGGAATTTGAAAGGTGCCTAGATCTCAGATGGTGTAATATTTGAGTAGATTTCTGCTCATTTTAACCTGAAAATTTGCACGAGGGTAGAATTTGCTTGTCAGAAGTTTTTGTGCGACATTTGTCGCCATTTATGCCACATTGCCATACAAATAGGGGCTGGCTAAAACACTGGGCCGGCCTAAGGGCCCCTGGTGGGGTGCGGGGTGCTTCGCCCCCGAAAGCTCCGAGGTTTAAGCTTAATCCCTCGGTAAAAAATTAAGTCTATGCAGGATTGGTATATTTGGGTTCATAATGCATTAACCAATGCAAAGATTCCGGTTAATTCTAATGTATTAGGCTATTCCTCCCGTCATACCACTATACTTCAGGAGCTGAACCTGTCGTTCGGAATTGGAACACTATATGTTCAGCATTTGAACGCTAGACTCGTCATGCGTTCAATTACGATAAGTGGATAGGCGTCCGGCTTTCAGAAAGGGAGAAAAAGTGTTCAGAATCTTAACACAAGCGTTCAAAATATGCTTTAAAAACCAGGATCTGAAGATGGGTTCTGTATCGGCTTCATTTCGGTGTTCAAAAGTTAAAAGCCTGAGATCGCAGTGAAGGGAAGACATGCGGCACGCATTACTTTTTCCCAGGATGTTTGTGGGTAAACCGGATCCTCAGAAGTTTGCAAAATGTGTTTGAAGTCAAGGTTAGGGTTTAGAAGACGGGCTAAGGATACCCTCTCCATGGGTAATTGGGTGCTGCTCCCCATGGTGATGATAAAAGTGAGGAATAATGTGCAGAAAGTGGTTTTTCAAGAATGTCATATGACCCAAAATATTGCACCCATACGGAAGCCGTTAATTCCCTTTCTTTCACCGAGTTGCCGACGGACTCAGTCACTCGTCCAATTACATCGACGGTCGTTGATACGGCCGTATACGGCCGTCACATGCATAATCAATTTGCCAACGGGCCTTCAACTTGAATGGGCCAATTAGATAAAGAACCGAGAATCGAAAGAGCCGAAAATCGAAATAGACGATAACAGACTGGCCCGTTCTCTCTTTCTCTTTTTTTCATTATCCGTCTTCCCTTTCACTCCCCTCCTTTCCCTTTCTTTTCCCTTCTTCTCTCTTCTTTTCCTCCTCTCCTCTTCTTTTCCTTTCCCTCTCCTCTTTTTGCCGACAGACCGAAAATTTGCAGACGGGCGACCAAATATTGGGGGGGGGGGTGTGACACCCCCACACACCCCCGCTCGCTACGGCCCTGAACGTCTCTGTCTGTTAATAAACATATTTTCCTCTTTTATCTTACCAAACATTAGCATTCACTAAATTATGGAAATTTTCCGGCCATATATGATCAGTTCCAAAAACATCCCAAAGATAGCACCATTTTGCATCTAAAAGACCTTAAATTAATTAAAAATTATTAAAGGGGGAACCCTTTCCCAAGGACGACACCTTTATGTAGTCACAAACGAAAGATCAAAACTGCTGCATGCAAATGCAGGAACGTATAAAAAATAAAGGTGTCATTTTCGAAGACTTGGGGGAACTGAGGTATTATTACGACATCATTTATGGTGCCCCCTATAACAAAAACCCTGGCGACGCCACTGATCTCAAGCCAACTTGCAGGTCTTGTAATGATCTCCAAATTCAAAAATCAGTAGTCTGGGATGACCCTATATATCGATCCCTGCCTTTTTAAGCTTAACAGGACATTGTTGCTCTTGTACAATTTCAATCCAATGCAGCTTATCAATGAGTTTTGTGCTCAAAATAGCATTTCCTAAATGTATTGAATATACCAATAGCCTACCAAAGAACATTACCACTGAAATTAACCCCTTAAAACAGTCTTCCTGGCACTTCTGAGACATTAAAACCCAGGAGCTTTCGGGGGCTTCGACCCCACCAGGGACCCTAAGGAGGACCCCTGGATCCCTCCCGTCATGAGCTCGCGCTTCGCGCTCTCCGTGTACGCTTTGCGTGCACATTTTCCACAATGCGATAGTTCACCCCATCCCCCCAAAAGTTGAAAAGAAATCTACGCCCCTGGGTGATACATGTGTCAAACGGTACGGTCAATTGGTGAGGGACTCACGGAGCAATATTTGGCTATTTCATCGAATAGGTAAGGTAGTTTCGATACAATGCATATTATCTCCTATACAGTCTAGAACCCCTACAGATTTTCTTTCTTTTTTGTTCTTAATTTTTACATGTTTTTTTTTTGTGAAAAACTACCAAAAATTTTCACGCCTCGCGCGCTTTGCAATTTTTACAGCTTAGATTCCGGGGAAAACATTTAATCAACGCGGAACTATGCTTCTCTAATATATACAAATTTTATGCAATATATGCCCCGAATGAAATGGTCTAGTACACAGGTTTTGTTCAAATTCCACTTATACCCGACGGCGTTGGGGCTGTCGGGGCTTCGGGTCGGTCGGCAAATCTTGGCGCCACCAACTTAATAATAGTAGACTCTGGCTGTGGAAAATCTCCATTCCAATCAATCCACCGAAATCCATGGGGCTAACTCCACTCTGAATAATTTTGAATAAAGTCGGATAGATTGTGGCAAACTTAATGTGTTTTAAAACAAATTCAAATCAACCTTTAAAAAATTTCACAACAATTGCATATTTTGATGGCTGCTATCAAGCCTGGCATGTGCCATTTCCGGCGATCTGGAATGTATTAAGATCTCAAATTTTCTCGGAGTGCAAACCTATAGTGGCGCTCCGCTTAGATAATAAATGGGATTCAAACTTGCAATCCTCGGACCTCAAGTCCAGCCAGCTCAGCTAATCCGTTCTCACAGAAATGTGCTTTAGAATAAAACCATCAAGCTTTACATTTTTTCACAAAAATTGCATATCATGATGGTTGCTATCAAGCCTGGCAAGTGCCATTTCCGGCGATCTGGGATGTATTTAATTTTAAATTTTCTTGGTACGCTCCGCTTAGATAGTAAACGGGAGCCCCCCCCCACAAATAACCCCAGTCCTCCAGAACCTCCCAAACAAAAAAATCTTAGCTACACCACTGCTACATGGGTGATGATGTTGTAATTGTTCCCTTTATCTTTGAATATTTTTATTTTGCTTAAATTAAAATCGGAAAAATTATAAGAACCAGATATGATGTTCTAGTGTGGGAAGGGGGATCAAGGTCTAGAAATCGCATCTGGTCTGCCCCCCCCCCATGTCAAACATCTTCCTACGCCGCTGAACTTGAGCAGTGAACTATGTTTGTGTCTGCACAAGGAGAAGCAGTAAAGACAATTATGGGCGGAGCTTACCACCAAGAAAATTCATACTTGGGGTGATGCAAATCACTATTTTGAAACAATTTTCAAAATTCATAAAAAACGGATTCGCCCAA
This sequence comes from Holothuria leucospilota, assembly GCA_029531755.1. NCBI lineage: Eukaryota > Metazoa > Echinodermata > Holothuroidea > Aspidochirotida > Holothuriidae > Holothuria > Holothuria leucospilota. Next base: position 36,682 of record JAIZAY010000317.1, on the reverse strand, counting down.
AACCTCGTGAGAGAAAAATCAGGCTAGCGGCTCTCATCCACCTTTTTCTCTTGATTCGCGCTGGAATGCAAAATCTTTCGTCTGGTGAAAGCTACCAACCACAGAACAACAAAGCTGGCCGTCAGTAACATAACATAACAGGTTAAAGGGCAAAGGAGGGCTGAGGCCCCATAAGATGTCCTGAAGTCCATACAACCTTAACCGAAAACAAACAACCAACCAACACCAAACGAGCCTAGTACAATTAGATTCTACCAGTTATGGAAGGACTTGTCAATGTTAGCCGTAAAACATTACACTGATGTGGAGTTAACTACCCACTCAGGCAGACTATTCCACTCGTTGACAACTCTATGAGAGAAGCTGAACTTCCTAATGTCAAGCCTTGCAAAACACTTAACTAGCTTCTTACAATGGCCTCAAACCCGAGAATTACTTTGAACCTTTAGTAAATACTTATTATTTTAGTAAATATTTAATTCACCATATCATGACGGTAAAGCTATTGGAAAGAAGTCTTAGAATTTTTAAACATCAGAAAGCGCGTGTACCAGCAATCATTCTTCCATTGATTTGCTTTACTTGATTTTGGTCCGTTTCAAGGCCTTTGAAAAGTCGTAGCATGTTAAAGTCACAAGAAAGTAAACTGTTTGAGGATTTGTGCTCTTGAGACCACGGAAAGTCAGGGAGGCTGATCGCCGTCCGGAAATTTGTACGTGACACCAGGTGGGGGTAGGGGCCATGCCCCTCGTCGAGGAAGGACCCCTATGGTCGGGTAAATTTTCCAATGTAGTCACGGGAAACGATAAAATATCAAGTAGAGCCCAACAGCCATTCGCCTCTCTGATTTATTTGATGTTTTGATTCAAATCAGATTCCTGTAGTAAATCCCCCAAATTTTTCAATTTGACGAATAAAAACCCTCAAAAGCAGGCCGAAAATTTTGAATTTGCTAACCTTTCGGCAACCCCGTCACCCTTGTCGCGGCTTCAGGCCGCAGTCCTACGAAGGGAAGCTTGGACCCTTGTTGAACAAATTCTGGCGCTACGTACCCCAGCGTCGGGATCCCGAGAAGACCACGACTTCCTGCGCGTCCGCTCTTACTGCCCCCTCCCCAACCCCCTGGGGTCCGAGTGGTAGTTGTCCGTGTGGTAATTGTCCTCGGAAAATTTTGGGGCTGGCAATTTTCTTGTGAAGGTGAATTGTCCAGGAACGGTGGCAATTTTCCTGGGAATGTGAATTGTCCATGCAGGAACGGTGGCAATTTTCAGGGGGAGGTGAATTTTCCAGGAACGGTATTAAAATACTTGAATACACCAGCAGTCTTAAGGTCTGTTGACAAGGTTTTTACCATCAGACGATGTATCATATCGCGAGTTCGATTCCTCCAGGACATATGTCATTGTGTATTTTTTTGATCGCTTTATGCGCTTCAAGCTGAAAGTCTTACCAAACTTCAAGAAGTAAGATTTTCCGGCTGCTTGTCATTTTATATTTTTTTTAGCTCAAAATCAGTTCTTGCACCGTTCACAGTTTTCCTTTGTCTTGATAAGATTCAGTTTTGCGGATCATTTATTCCTGTCATTTGGCCCAGTTTAGAACAGTAGACGCAACGGCATATAGCCTACACTGTCGGGTAGTGCAACCTCACCCCTAACTTCCTTCTGTCACAGTTGCTTTGGTATGGTGTTGTTTTTTCCTGGAAATGCTCCCTATTCACATGAAGCTAGCAGTTCTGTAGTCGAGTCCCCACCTTCCGAGTCCGAGTCACTGGTATTCGAGTCCGAGTCCGAGTCACAGGGTCCGAGTCCGAGTCTCCCTATTGAAAAGTATACACCAAAACAGGGGTTCTTAATTATTTTCACATTTGTCACCAGCAAAATTTTGCGGGCCACAGACAGAATGGTGCATAGATCTGTCCTGGGGGTCTCATTTTGAAATCACTAAACGATGCCACGAAAACGAGAAGTGTTCCACAGTACCGTGGTGTTTGGGAGCTCTTCTGGGCCCCTGGTGGTGTCCAGGGCAACGCCCCTGTGGGACAACGAGTCAAAGCTACCGAAGCTCTTAAGTATGAAAAAATATTATATATTCTGGAACATATTTATCTGTCCATTCCAATTAAGCGCTATGAACAGATGATCACAGGTATCACAATTCGACCAGTATTTTTGTAATACTGCGTCATGCGGGTAATAAGCTCGTGCCAGACCCAGTAGTGAACATCTGCTTTATAAAGAGTTTGTGGGGTGGAGACAGGGAGAGGATGTCACGACACTCTCTGAAGGTCATCATTGGTCGCAAGTAGAAAGCGGGGCTGGGGGCGAAAGCCTCCAGTCAAAAATGCGGTGAAGTATGCTTCCGCCGTCCTCAATTCAAGGACGAAACCCCCTTTTTGTTCCCTCTGTAAAAAAGTCAAAAGTTTTTAGCAATTCTTTTCAATAGCTATAAATGCGGAACGGTCTGCTAACATACGGTAAGACGTCTCTAGCCGAGTAAGCCTTGGCATGATCGGAGAGTGTATGACCTAGCTGGTTATGCTGGGGATTTTGACTTTTTGGATGGAAAGTTAAAATGGAAAGCACGAATAATTTGATAATTTGGAACGATTTGGTATAGAAGAAGTGAAAAAACAATCTCGAAAAGTCATAACCCTGCCTACCGTCTAACCATCCAGAATACACCCGAAATGAACCAAAAAGCTATCAACAACTACAGAAGAACCAACTGCTTTTGAAGAACGGCAGACAAGATTGGGATTGGGAATTGAACCCGGATCTGGTGCATGCAAGTCCTGGCTGTTACTTCGTTCCTCCCCACGAAGACTGAAGGGGTCATAGGAAAATGGGTTTATGATACCATTGGTTTGGGCCCCTCCCTGCCTCTTGTCCATGGGCCCCGAGGGACGTGCTACGCCGCTGATCACTGTGCCCCCAACGAACAGCAGTAGCAACGTGCTTTGAGTCTGTGCAATAGCTGATCGAGTGAACTTTTCTCCGCGGGTACGCTTCGAGGCAGACCTGCGAGGCAGACCTGCCAGACCACTGAAACAGGGACCGCTTCAGTAGGCTGGGGCTATTGGCGATTTATCCCCCGCACTTTTCCTGCCGTGGGCATTTTGGGCCGCTTTAAAAGGCTTTTATTTTCTTGAAAATGTTATGCCGCTTTGATGGTTAGCCCGCGCATTTCAAAATTGGCTCCGAGGTCACGGTCCCTGTGAAATAGTTGAACAACGAACAATATTCGAACCAGCTACGTACGTAGGTATTCTCCATATAGCCAGTGATGAAAATGGGGAAGTCAGTAACACGGATCTCCAGGAAAAAGCAGGCTTATGGCTTCCCTCGAGTGTTGTATGTGTGTGTGCGTGGGTGTGCGTGTGTGTGTGTGTGTGTGTGTGTGTGTGGAGGAGGAGGAGGAGGAGGCGTTTTATTTGTTCTGCTTTCGACGGGATATTCAACATATATGGGCCATTTAGTGCACGGTGTTTCAGTCAGGAACAAAAAAAAGTTTCTTCGGAAAATATATAGGTTTGTGTACAACACAAAAGGCAAAAAAAAAACATGAAGCTTAAATAAATAATACGAGCGGACGCAAAATTACGTGCGGGCGGTCGAAGACAAACAAACAATTTCTTAGGCCTAATAATACAGTCGCAAAAGAGGCGTTAAGTTGTTAAGTTTGCTCTACAGGGTGGTTTGGGGAGTTTGGCTTAAAATTGAGAGGGAATAAGCAGTCGCTCAAGTTTATTTGTAATGAATATTACCTTAATCTTACGAAACTTCTCTTATCTCCTTTACAAGCATTTTCTTCACATTTACGGACAAAAATATTTAATGTTAAAGGTAATCAATGACTTAATTTTCTTGAATTAAGCAGCAATTAAATAAGTATAAAAATAATTTTGTCACATGATGGAAAGGAGCTACTCGTGAATTAGGATGCCGGGAATATAGTACTTCAAGTTAAGCTTAAGGCAATAGGCAGTCGCCCCAAAATTTTCTTTGAAAAATCAGCAAACTCTTGCAAATCTCCTCATATTGCATTACAAGCACCTCTGAAGATGTTTTGAACATAACTATTACAAACAATAGGTTAAGCAAGGTGAAATTCTCCTTGAATTCCACAATTCACTAACAAAAATATTGTCACATGATCAAAATAGGCCAATCATGAACTAGAGTGACAGGATACACTCACTCTGTTTGAGGTGACTGCCTACTGCCTTTAAGGTAAAATTGTCAAGGAAATGGGTGTAAGGGAAAGAGGACCTCCCTCCCCCGTTTTTTAAAAAAAACATAGCGCTTTGATTGAAAATATAATGCTTCATGTTTTAAGCTTTAGGGTTGTGCTAACATTTCAAAACATTTTTCGTTTTGAAAACGAAACTGACGTACATTCTTGAAGGCGTGTGCATGTCAGTCTTGAAGCATAGTCTATCTAGGGCCCCTCTATAACTATACTCGGAGGCAGGAATTGTGCAGTCACCGGGAAAGGGGGGCGCCGACACTGCATGAGGCACCATTCAAGCTTATTTTTCGTTGCTGAAAGCCCCACCAGAAGTTGGTAAGGCCGGGAGCAATGGGGGTAATATTTCAAGCCCACCCGCGATAGCCTTAGGCTATAACTCGTATAACCTCCTGTTGCCATACATTCACCGGCCCTAAACATCGTCCAAGACGAGGATACCTGGAAGATCCCAATCATAAAAATGTTATGCAGTAAAATAATTTTGCAGGAGAAAAGCGGCCTAAAGGGTACCCACAATTAAGCGTGTAAGGAAAGGTAATCACAAGCTAATTTACGAAAGTTTAGCATGCTTTGGCACCGTACCGCGTGAGAAACAATACGTAATATCTTTACGTTTCAGCTGCGTCTCGTGCATCTTGTATCAGAGAGGAGTTCGATGCGTCCGTACGAGTTACTCGAATCAGGGAGTTGCAACAGATCCCTGCTTTCATAAGTGCCCTTCTGCGTTGGTGGATCCGAGGACTTCCCCGGAAAGATTTTTTGAAAAGGAAACTAGAGCCTATGTATGCGAATCCCCAGGTTCTGATTGGCCTTGAAAACATAAACTAGGAACTGAAGTTTTCAGCATTTCCAGGTTTCTTAAGTTTTTATTTAGGGCTTGGGAATCTCAGTCTGCCGGGACTGCAACCACCCCTTCCGTAGGTTTTGGTCATGTTAAAGTTTTTACATCGAAGCTATCAGGGGGCGGGAAGAATAAGGCCGGGCAGTAATTCACGTGCGATCGGCATACGTGACGCTACCGTTCAACTGCGGTCAATGTCATTCAAGTCAGCTTCGTCCCCAGTATCGCTGCGATATTCAGGTACGATGTCCAATCTTTACAAACATCTGTGCAGTATTATAACATCAACTTTGTGTACAAAATTTAGTCTTTCGGTGCTTCAGAAGTTTAATAAATACTTATTTCATTAAATTTATATTTATCTCTTTGAATTTTAACGTACGTATGGACTCCTTGAGTTACAGACCCAACCGAAATATTGGCTGCACACTTTTTCATGGCCTAGGACAAGCAGAGCTGCGGCAACAATGTTGCTCTTGTTTGATTGTATTACTCCGCTCTGTGAAGTGCCGTCTTTGAGTAGAGATCAGGGCTGAATATATGTACCTATCATTCAGACTTTCTAGATCAAAATTTCAATGGTCATGGTATAAAAGTTTGAACATGCCATAAGAGCCCACATTATGAGCTTTAACCTGAAGGGTGGAATGTCCAGGTTGAAAACTTCTACAAGGAACTGGGGGGAGGGGGCGAGGAAGTAGCCCGATATTGTGTGTAAGACAACGGGTCAATAATTAGTGGTACGCTAACTGTACATCCGCGTATGCAGGATTTTTTAATTGAGGGGGAGGGGGTGACTTCGAGTTTGACAAATGCCGACAATAGCGCCTTATGGAAGAGTGTAGAAAAGTATCTTCAACCGGGCGCCCCCAAACCCCACCTCCTCACCTCCCTTGATTCGATCTCGATTGAATGCAAAGTTTCGCCTGGTTGAAGATATCAATAACAGAACAGCCAACAAGTTGTCCGTCAGTAAATATTTAAATTACCATATCATGACGGTCAACTTGAAATTGGAAAGAAGTCTTAGCATTTATTTAAACTTCAGAAAGCGCGTGTGCCAGCAAATCATCAAGTTCTTCCATTGATCAGCTTATAACTGATTTTGGTCCATTTGAAGGCCTTCGGATGTTAAAGTCACAAATAAGTAAAGCAAGATACCCTACAGCGCCGAAGTTTGCCGTAAATTTGATATTCGAGTTGGAGGATTTGCGCTCTTGAGACCAAAGAAGGCCAGAAAGTCAGAGAGACTGATCGTCATCGGAACAGTGGTGACGTCAGATGGGGTTATGGACCATGCCCCTCGTCGAGGAAGGGGTAAATTGTCCAACGTAGTCAGGAAACGATAAACTATGAAGAGGCCCGCAACAACCATTCGCCTCTGTGATTTACTTGATATTTCGATTCAAATGAGGACAGATCCCGTAATAAGTCCCCCAAAGTTTCCAATTTCATGACTAAAAAGTCAAAATGCGTGCCAAAAATTTAGAAGTTTGCTGTCGACTACCGTTCGGCATCCCGTCGCCCTTGTCGGGATTCAGGCTGCAGTCCACGTAGGGACGCTGAGGCCCCTGTTGCGCAAATTTTGGCCCTAGCAGGGCCAGCGTCGCCATTTGACCGTACCTACTATCCTGACTACATGTCTTCTGACGAAATTGGAAAATTCCGCGACCGGGAAGACCACGGCTTCCTGTGTTTATCATGACTTCCCCTCCCCGCCCCTACCCCTATTGATGTCGTTTGTACTGAGCAAACTACGAAACATTTAAAGGCCATTGATGCTATAAACATTAAAAGAAAAAATGAATTCAAGCGAATTGAAACAACCTCATTTGGGCGTGTTTCAGGCAATATAGAGAACAGAACAACAACAACAACAACAACAACAACAACAACAACAACAAGGATGATGGATGATGGATGATGGATGATGGATGATGGATGATGGATGATGATGATGATGATGATGATGATGATGATGATCATCATCATCATCATCATCATCATCATCACATCATCATCATCATCATCATCATCATCATCATCATCATCATCATCATCATCCATCATCATCATCATCATCATCATCATCATCATCATCATCATCATCATCATTAGGGGTGTACCGGATATCCGGTCCGGCCGGACTATCCGGCCGGATAATGAAAAATTATCCGGTTCCGGTTCCGGCCAGACATTTTTAAAAATCCGGCCGGAACCGGATTTTTTGTGAATCATTCATAAAAGGCTCTACAAGTACATTTAAATAACATCATGCATGATGATAATAGGTTATTTAAACCAGTGTTGTCACCTACTGTAGTTGGTGGGAGGAGGATGCAAGGAATTCTCTCTCAAACCGATTCCCTCTCAAGGAAAGGGAGGACATCCCATCCATAAAAAGTTGTATTTTACTGTGACTAGAATGCTATCTGAGAGCTGGATCAATATTTCATTGAGGGCGCTTCCCACAAAGTTTAAAAACCTAGTACCAACTCTGGTCAAAACTAAAAATACAAACATTTCAGTGATTCTTTAGCTTGCAAATAAAAAAAAAATTGTACAGTATGAAAGATATCTTTTGCATTTGGTCCCACTGGGTGTGGCAAACTCAGCAGAAAGTTTAAACTCAGTTGATCTTTTCGACCAAAATGTGAAAGATATGACTTCATAGATTTGTTTAGTATATCAAACTAAAGAATAGCCTATATTTAAAAAGTACTTTATTAAACAAGTAACAACCAGACTCCAATGAAAAACATGGTCTTGCAAAGCCTAACTCAGAAACATGATATTATAAGATGACTGAAGCTAAATTAAATCAAATATGAGGATTTCTCTAAAGAACAGGCCACATAACAACTGGTAACAATTCCTTTATAACCAACAACTCAGTCTCACAATATAAGTTAAAGAAAATTTCACCCAAAATGTTTAGTTCAATTAGCCAAAGGGTATAGCTATAGGCTAGACTAGTAATACCCTGTAAAATTATTGCAGCCCCCCATCGTATGTGTGCCCCCACCCCCTCCAACACATAAAGCCATAAATGAGAGGTCCTGTACCATTCCAGTATTTGTAGAGGAGGTATGTGTATTGATCATTAAAATTTACTCTTAATACATATATTGCAATTGCTTATAAAGTAAAGCCTAATGGGTGATCTCTAAGCCCGACCCCTTTGCCATTATGTACCATTGGTAGGCCTACTTCTATTTTACTTGGACCCTGATTTCAGTTACAAGATTCCTAATGAAAAAATCCGGTCCGGCCGGATTTTATCCGGCCGGATAGTTCGTACTGTCCGGTAAAATCCGGTCCGGCCGGATCTTAAAATTCCAGATCCGGTACATCCCTAATCATCATCATCATCATCATCATCATCATCATCATCATCATCATCATCATCATCATCATCATCATCATCATCATCATCATCATCATCATCATCATCATCATCATCATCATCATCATCATCATCATCATCATCATCATCATCATCATCATCATCATCATCATCATCATCATCATCATCATCATCATCATCATCATCATCATCATCATCATCATCATCATCATCATCATCATCATCATCATCATCATCATCATCATCATCATCATCATCATCATCATCATCATCATCATCATCATCATCATCATCATCATCATCATCATCATCATCATCATCATCATCATCATCATCATCATCATCATCATCATCATCATCATCATCATCATCATCATCATCATCATAATAATAATAATAATAATAATAATAATAATAATAATAATAATAATAATAATAATAATAATAATAATAATAATAATAATAATAATAATAATAATAATAAAGAAGGGTGCGGGTGAAAATAGGTGTTCGCTTCACCCCCACCCCCACCCACCATCACACAGCCCTTCTACAAACTGTTTGTCACACAACTTCACACAAGATTTCGTATCTCTATTAATTATATTGCTACCCATTCTCTGCATTGTCGTTGGCCAGTTGGTAAGGCTCTCGACTCCGACTACTAAGGACGTGAGCTCGAGTCCTCGTGGAGCCTTAGCGGGGAGTCGTTTCTCGTTTTGCTATTTTAAAGCTGTGGAACTGTCCATTTCTTAGTTACTTTTTCTTTCATATCTTCCTGTTTCTAACTATTACCGACTCCTCCGCGTTCCCGTTCTTTCTTTTCTTAGTCATCGTCTTGTTAAAACGGTAAATTTCCACATCAGGTCACTACACGCTGTTGCACCTAGCCTAAATTATCAAGTCGTGTAAGCCTACCCCTTAAGCTTCCACAAAGTTTCCTTTTTCAGTGCAATTGGTGTTAGTTTTATGAACATTTTCCCATTATGAGATGAAACCGATTCCATATTTCATGTAATTAGCATTTGATACGAAAGGTATCAATAAAGACAGGGCTCTCGGCTGTCTTTATTGATACTGAGTTTGCCTACCTTCCCAAAGCAACGAATGTTTCTAGTAAAAAACGAGTCTGGGGTGATGAATATTCATAAATTACCTACTTCAGAATACTTTTCTTGTATTGCCACTATAAATTAAGCCTCTAGGGGGTAGGTGTAAGCATCTGCTAAGAACAGGTGACCATTGCCCTTGTTTGATGGTACGCTGATTTGTCAAAGGAAGACAGCGGTGCCTTAAACTTGACCAAGTCTCCCTCCGCATTTTCCCAGTCATCTCTCACATTACTAATTCAAAGGGAATCCTCGCGGAGTATATTGCCTTACAAATTAAACATCTTGGAATTTGGGGTGGTGGGGGGCAGTGTAAATCATGTTGCGGAACTGATGTGTTCAATTTGTAATGTGTATGCGATAGGAAAGCAGTTAAAGTACTCATCGGGTAAAAATGAAGAAAGTCGAAGGCATTTCAGGCCCTTTTTTGCAATATATCCTTCTACGATGCAAATGACATTTTAAATGAATTAAACAAGCAGGAACCACCGTGCACCCAATTTTACAAGCTCTCCTAGCTCAAAATCTGGATAGTCTTAGTACACAAATTTGAAATCAGTGTGAAAGGCCTACTCGTGAGCTTTCTTAAGAGGGGTAGTTTGTGCCCGTTGAAAACTTCAACAAGGGTCGACGAAACGGACCAACTTTCTAAGTGCTTAAGCTAATAATAAAGAAATGGTTTCGGGTTTGCCAAATACAGCCTTGTAGGTAGAGGACCGCATATTCAAATATTCTTACCCCCAGAAGTATTGACTGATAAATTTAGTCCCTCAAATTTTCTGGGAGCTTATTTCTGACTGTGTTGCCTACAAAATTTGATCAATTTTTTATATGGTTTTTGAAGACAGTGAGTTGAAATACAGACTGTGAAAAAATCAAAGCAATTTGTCCAAGTTTAATGCCATTTTGTTGTTGTTGTTGTTGTTGTTGTTGTTGTTGTTGATGATGATGATGATGATGATGATGTTGTTGTACTCCGCTCTGTGAAGTGCCGGCTTTGAGTAGAGATCAGGGCTGAAAACATGTAACATATTGTAGATACACTTTCTGAGGTCTACTAGACAGGAAGTTGTGAGAGTTATTTTATTATTTAGACTATGCATAAAAGTAGAATACATGAAACGACCAAATTAGGAAATGGAGTTGTAAGTTAAATTAAAATAAGACCAAATTTATCTGTCTGAGAGAGGAGACCTAGCAGCCACCAGAAGAAGAGGTGCTGACTTGGGGGTGACTTCCAGTCCTAGGTGCAAGTCCTAGACATTCATTTGAAATTACATGCTGCTAGTTTCATCTTGCATACACCAACCTTGGACCTGTTTTGTACTGAAGTATCTTCTCTCAATATGAAGAATGTCATCCAGTATCCTGAAAGTAGGGCCTACTTCTCTCCATGGAAGGTTGCAGTGTTAAAACCACTACCCTTGTTGGACCTAGCTTTAGAGTGGTGTTCCGAGGTTAAAGCGTGCTGTTTCTATCGTCGGTAGTCCTACTTGTACATAACAGACCAAATTTAGGTAGCTGGAAGACTCGAACTATAGTAAGCTGACAAATAATACCGAAGGAGCAAAGCTTTGTACATACTTATAGGATCGATCCTTCGCATCGCGTTTTGTTTAACCAAGTTACGTTATCTTTGTTATTAGACTTTTTTTTTTTTTACGGACATTATGAAAGTTGTTTCCAGGGTTGGAGGTAACGAGTTACAAAAAACGCCGTTACCTCTGGTAATTTGCATGCTAATACAATTATCTTTTAACATGCAAATTTTGAAAAACATTGAAATTTGCTAACATTAATTATGGTGGCCTAACCCGTGAATGTAGTAAAATTCTGTAGAATCTTTTGCCACGGTTGTTGGGTGCGCTCTTTAGTATGGTGCACTCTAAAAAATATCTTGTGAAATTTTCACCAGATTCCATGTTCATATGCCACCCACACAATCCTGGTTAATTTAACCAGGAATTCTTATTCGACTTAACGAAAAAACTGGTTAAAAACTAGAATAATAACCAGGTATTTGGTTAAATTCACCGGTGTATTGGTTCACATGACCATTATTTCCTGGTGAAATAAATAACCAGGATTGTGTAGGTGGCATATCAACACGGACTGGTGAAATCTTACTAGACGTTTTTTAGAGTGTATACTCTTTTTAGGCGGTGATTACTTAAAAATTGTTTTACTCCAGACATTATTCATTTGCATGCTAATAGACAATGAATACATCTAGTATCAAGAACATTTTCAAGAACATTGTACACATGAAACACTTATTTAGCTTATTTCCCTGTGAATGCAGTAAAATTGTTTGTAAAATGTGGTATACCGGCTCACAGCGATATTTTTGTCACGGGTATTGCATTTTGAACGAAGTATTGCTCTCAAACCGCTTTGAGTAGATCTCTGGGTTATACGCATGCTACTAGATAATGAATGCATCTATTAACATGCAAATTTTCAAAAACATTGAATATTCACAACATTTATCACAGTGGTCTACCCTGTGAATGTAGAAAACTTCTGTAGAATATTTTGCCACGGCTGTTGGCTGCACTCTTTCGTAGGGTATACCATTTTCAGGTGGTGATGACATTGTACACTAAGAACACCTATTATAGCGCATTTCCATGTGAGTGTCGTAAAATGGTTTTTAAAACGCAGTAAACCGGCTCGTAGCGCTGTTTTTGTAGGAGTATGCACTTTGAACGAAATATTGCTGTCAATCCGCTTAAAGTAGACTTTTGATAATTTGCATGCTACTAGACAAAGAATGTGTGTGTGTGTGTGTGTCTATAGGCCTGTATATATATATATATATATATATATATACAGGGCCGTCGCGACCGGGGGGGGGGTGTGGGGGGTGTCTCACCCCCCCCCCCCAAAGTTCGTCAGAGCGACGATAGTCGGAAAATCTGAAATGCCAGTTGGAATTTCTGATATCTCAGTCTAGCACATTTTTCCGACTGAGCCTATGTCAACTTTGTTTATATTTTCCAACTAGACCTAGTGAGAATAATACCAAACGTTATTTTCCTCACGTAAAATCAAATCAAAGCTGTCCTTTTTCGCAAATTCTTCTCAAACTCCCGAAATTTTCGCGCGCTCCGCGCGCTTCAAACCTGACCTCAGTGTTTTTCTTATTATCAATATGTTCCGATAGCAACTTTCGGAGAAGCACAACAGCAGAAGTTGAAAACTGTTTACATATTACCAGGTAAAAGACTAGCTTTTTGAGTGGCATGTTGGTTTGTTGGGCAATTGAACGTATTTTGATGGAGATTCTGAATGCAGGTTTTATTATGAAAATCTTATTTAATGAAAATTTGGGCGCGCTTCGCGCGCATGCGTCACGATTTACAATCAATCTCATGAACATTATTAAGGTAATTATACCAGACACAGCTCTATGGGAGCTAGGGCGCTTTAGCCCCCCCCCCCCCTCCTCCCCAATTTTTTTATAGACTAATATTGGTGAAGACATAGATATACTCAGAAAATATTCAAAACGTCTATTTATCAGGCCCGTAGCCGTAAGTAAGTTCTGTGACGATTTTTTCTATAACTTCAAAAAAATTCGCGCGCTACGCGCGCTTTCATCTCTAGTTCTATCTAGTGGTAACGCCCCCGTTTCAAACATATTGAATTTCAACGTTTCCACAAATGTTGTTCTTCCGTGTAGGCGTGATTTTAGAGAAACACGAAAATGCATAAATCATTCCGAAGTTCTTTCCTCTTTTTCCTAACTTTTAGAAGATTCTTTCTTCAGCCTCGCCATCGTGGCAAACATATTTTGTAAGAAAAAGATCTTTCAGTTTCGTAGGAGATCCTTAATGGGTAAGATAAAGAATGTAATCCCCGGCGACGACCATGCAGTCACCCGAACAAATTTCTTGGTTTTGTCCAGATTCTTTAATAAAAGCCCAAACTTTTTCAACTTTCCTTAATGAAAATTCAATATAACCCCAAATTTTTCGGCGCGCTTCGCGCGCCTTATATTTTAAGTTCGGCAACCCATTACATCTGTCGGGACTTAAAGTAGCTGGCCCCCAGTCAGGGCGCTTCTCCCATGCCGGCAAATCAAAGCACCACCCTGGCCGAGCCTGCGTGCAGGATTTTCATTTTGGCATTGAAGTTTACCCCCAAATTTCGGCGCGCTTCGCGCGCAATCCTCACAATCCACGTTGTATCACTTATGAACATTATAAGCACAACGTACCAGTGAACTTTTATAGCATAAACTATGTGTAATTCTGAAAACGCGCTTGTTAGTCCTAAACCCTTTTGGCTATACCTGTCTGGGAGGTCTAGTATCATTTTTCTGCACCTATACTCTCCCTCCCGCCCATTCCCCATTGTTCGTCTCGATTTTCCTTCAAAATTGGTAAAAATACGATAGATGTAAAGTGCTTGGCGTCATACTCTATATTATTATTTAGATGCCAGTCATTGCCCCATTTTATATAACTGATCCAGAGGTTCCAGGAGGCCTGTACAGGTATATGCCAGCAATAGATGCCAGAATAGAAGGCATTAAAGTAGTCAAGAGGTGTGGGGGGGGGGCTTCAGGAGGTTTGTTGACAACGTATTCTTCTCTTAGACAACATACTTTCTACTTTCACCAAATCTTAGTATTCACTAAATTATGGACATTTTCCAGCCATATATGATCAGTTCCAAAGTATCCCAAGATAGCACCATTTTGCATCTAAGCAACCTTACCTTAACAAAAATTTCTCAAAGGGGAGCCCCTTAGGTCGAGCCCCTTAGGTCTAGCTCCCAGGACGGCACCTTTATGAAGTGACAAAGGAAGGATCACCACTGCTGTATCATACAAAAGTAACGCCCAAAAAAACGAAAATGCAATTTACGGGCCGCCACTCATTTGGTAAAAGAATCAAACCAGTCGGAAAAATTAGAATTCATTTAATTATGGACATTTTCTAGCCATATATGATCAGCTCCAAAAATATCCCAAAGATAGCTCCATTTTGCATCTAAGCAACCTTAAATTAACAAAAATTTCTCAAAGGGAGGGGTCAACCCCTCCCCTTAGACCCCTCCCCCACGACGGCACCTTTATGTAGTGACAAAGGAAGGTTCGTCACTGACGTATGTAAACGCAGGGCGCATAAAAAAAAAAATGGTGCAATTCACGCGCCACCATTCAGTTGGAAAATATATCTATCCAGTCGGAATTTGGGATCTTCACACCCCCCCAAACATATGACCCTAGCTACGGCCCTGTATATATATATTGTAGCGCCCCAAAAGAAGGTAGGGTCCCGGGCCGAGCGGTGGCGTGGGAACTCGGGCAACTGGAGGTCACCCGAGGTCAGGATACGAGGGGAGGGGCCAGACTAGACTTAAGAGAACTGGTCAGAAAGAACGGTAAGACTACAGAATAAAAATAACATACCAGCTTCCTGGTTTAACTTAGAAATATGTTAAACACAATCGGCTCCCTCAGAGCCCAAAACGAAACCGCAGCGTAACATAGCAAAACAACTAAGTGAATTTCTGGCTCCCTTTAAGCAAACGGCAAAAGAAATAATTACTTAACATAAGACATTTCTTGTATGAATCAAAATAATGGTTACAAACCTGCCGTGGGGGAACCGCAGACGTGGATTGTATTAACGAGGCCGGGCACAGGCACGAGACGCTCTAAAGAAAATTCCAACTATCACTAATTATGACCGGGGCCCCCCCCCCCCCCCCCCCCCCGCTTGGGGACACGCCTAAAAGAAAACCGCCCAAAGCATTCCTTAACCCAGGGTAAAAAGTAGGGGGGGGATCCCAGCGTCTGGAGCTCGAACACAACCCCGGACCCGCTCCAAACTATGAACAAATTAGACTTAAATTACTTACAAATACACTAGCCACCCCGACGGCCTCCGGACTTCAAAAACGCGGACTTCAAAAATAGACACAAATTAATAAGACTGGTGTTTACTGTAAGAAAAGCAAGGAGCGAGCCATGGGTTTGGACAACGCCCGCTCCTGCAAAAACTTCACGGAAGGGAAACAAGAAGGAGTGGAATGCTGACTGGCATGCAGCTGCTCTGGCATCGTGCCAACGTCCCGGCCTGCGGAGAAGAAAACAAGAATAATAGAGGTAAGTGTACACACACACAAAGCTACGTCACCTTAAGAATGCAACTGCGTGGCTGGCACGCAGGTTAACAAAGTAACAGCCACGAAGCCAAAACACAATAGCGACCCCACTCGGTCGCTACAATATATATATATATATATATATATATATATATATATATATAAATATATATATATACATATATATATATATATATATATATATATATATATATATAGCAGAAATGTTACGTTCTACGTATACTCCAAGATTAAAATAGAATATGAGCGCGAATGCAAAAAAGAGCATAACTGGTTGATTATAGGACTACAAAATCTACAATTTATTTCGAAATTTCGATCCCCCTGCTGGCGCCCAACGTGGTTTTTGCTATCTGTCGCCGAGGAGGTGGGCTTATACAAATAAACTAACTCAAAAATAAACTATGGCCGAAACATCTATATCATCGACTATTTCTAACTCTGGCTGAACCGTGCATTTTTACTTACGTTCCCATGGAGTTATTTTCCAGGTACGAAAAATAAATCGTTGTTCGACCTTTTTGCAAACTCTCATATGTCGTCATCCTTCCTTACCTATCACCGACTTCCTGAAGTTACTTTTATCGGCTGTCTTCAAACTGTCAATGTTTCAACGATATGCCCAACAACTCTTGTTTTAATGGAAATCAACTGTCCCAGCATCATAACCGCAAATGGTGAACTGTAAATTTCTCCCTCTCCGTCCCGTCTATACAAGTTACAACGCTTATCATTTTGCTGGAACTTCCCACCTGGATGACCCCCTCTCTGGACTAGGATGTTCCTGAGACGTTTGCCTGACCATAACTATGACGAGTGACGCCTGTCCGATCGATGTACCATACTAAGTGCGAAGAACGGTGCCAGATTGCCCTGCAATACACCATCCCGTCGTATGGCCCCCGTCTCATGGTTCCAAGGGCCCCTACAACACCATCCGACCTACTACTGTAAATGCAGAGTCCGATGGAAGACGTCTAGATGTCCGTCTACTTTCGGTATTTACCAGACCAGATGCCCAAGGAAGAAGAAACAATTTTCGGTAATTACTAGTATCATTTCGGACATTTTTTGTGTTTCTCTTTACGTTTGGATTGTTGTTATTTTCATTTTGGAAATTAAGGTAGGCCTTAATTGTTTCCTTTTAATTGTAACTTGTGCTTAGTTTGCTTCAATTCACGAATTTTTCACGTATACTGGCTTACCGGACGCATATTTTTGTAACATTTAAGAATTTGAACAACTTATCCCCATTGTTAATTTAAGGTAAAATGAGCGCTTCAAGATAATCCTCGATGGCAAGAAAATGGGTCAGGCACTCATCGTCGTTAAGTTCATTCTTAAGGTGACGTTGTTGCATTCTTAAGGTGACGTGGCTTTGTGTGTGTACACTTACCTCTATTATTCTTGTTTTCTTCTCCAGAAAATTCAACCCCTGCCTAAAAGGAAAACAAACGCATACCCCTTATTGTCACATACTCCCCGATTTTCGCGAGCCTCCCTAAAACATTACAAAAATGTTCACGACACATACAAAACTCCCCTGACCTTAAGTCAATTTTCACGGAGCCACCCATGGTGGCCTTCAGACGGCCTCGCTCCCTCCGTGATCTCCTCGTAAGAGCTAGGGAACCCACACCCATAAGTCACACCACAAATAGCCCCGAACCCCCCGGATTCTTCCCATATAAATCAAAAAAATGTGTGATGCACAGATATATTCATGTTACCAAAAAATTTCAAAGCATGCACACAAAGCAATAATTCCTCATCACAACACACATTGACTGTAAAATATCCTGGGTAATCTACCTAATAACTTGCACACAGTGCGGAAAACAGGATGTAGGCAAAACAGAAATAACACTCTACACAAGATTCAGTAACACGAGGTCAGAAATTAATAACTTTCATGATAATACTCAAGCGAAGCGCCTCCCATGCACAACACATTTCAATTCAATACATGACACAATAGACAATATTAGAATTACCGGTATAGAGTCAATAACAAAACAATCACGTACTGCCATCCTCCACAGGGAATCATTCTGGATCAATAAGCTTCATACATTACACCCAAACGTAATCAATGTTGACAAATACCCCCCCCCCCACGTAATCATGACACACCCCACTAAACACACACACCAACATCCCATTTAGCGACTACAACGTCCAGCACCAACATCTCATCAACTTTAACATGTAAGATATTTGTTATTTATTTTCTTTTCTTTTCTAATAATGCTTTAAGAAATTTATGTTCTGAATACCTTAGTTTAAGTAAACTTATCTCTAACTCTAGTTTCATTTGTTTGATTTATCCAGAACCTGATGAAGGCCAGAGGGCCGAAAGCTTGAATAAACAGTTTACACGTAAAGCGACGTCCTTCTCGTTTTTACCGTATTTCTTACGCATATATATATATATATATATATATATATATATATATATATATATATATATATATATATATATATATATATATATATGTTATATATACATATATATATATATGTATATGTATGTATATATATATATATATATATATATATATATATATATATATATATATATATATATATATATATATATATTTATATATATACAGGCAAATTTTCAACAACATTGAAAATTCACAACATTAATTACAGAGGCCCAACATGTGAATATAGTAAAAGTCTGTAGATCTTTTGTCACAGCTTTTGGCTGCACTTTTAGGTAGGGTATATCATTTCCAGGCGGTAACTACTAAAAAACTGTTTTACTCCAGACAATGGTCATTTGCATGCTTTAGACAATGAACGCATCTAGCATCATGAACATTTTCTAGAACATTGTACACTTAGAATGCTTATTATAGGGATTTCCATGTGAGTGTCGTAAAATGGTTTGTAAAATGCGGTATACCGTCTCGTTGCGCTGCTTTTGTTAGGGGTACTGCATTTTGAACAAATCATTGCCGTCAGACCGCTTAAGTAGACCTCCGGTAATTTGCATGCTACTAGATAATGAATGTATTTATTGACATGCAAATTTTAACAACATTGAATATTCACAACATTAATTGCAGAGGCCTAACCTGTGAATGTAGTAAAATTCTGTAGAATCTTTTGTCCCGGGTTTTCTCTGAACTCTTTATTACCGGTATACCATTTGCAGGCGGTGATAACTCAAAAATCGTTTTACTCCAGACAACGGTCATTTGCATGCTCATAGATAAGAAATATATCGAGCAACACGCCTATTTTAAAGAACATATCACACTTGGAACGCTTATTATAGCGCATTTCTATGAGTGTCGTAAAATCGTTTGTAAAGTGCAGTATACCGTCTCGTAGCGCTATTTTTGTTAGGCGTATTGCATTTTGAACAAATTATTGCTGTCAAACCGCTTTAAGAAGACCTCTGGTAATTTGCATGCTACTAGATAATACAAATGCCTTCTAACATGCAAATTTTCAACAACATTGAATCTTGACAACATAAATTACAGTGGTCTAACCTGTGAATGTAGTAAAATTCTGTAGAATCTTTTGTCACAAAACCATGGTGAAAGTGGTCGAAGTGTGAGAAGGCGTTTCTTGAGAAGGGCGTGGATAAGATCTTTTTGTCTATATAGTTTAGATTTCAAGAAGAAAATTTAGATTTGATGTAAAGGGAAACTGCGGTCACCCCAATTTGAATGAGTGTACCCGGGTATCCTATTTCATGAATGGCTTTTAAAAGATCACGTTACAATGTTTCTCACTGAGTTGTGAAATTTACTTATAGAGGAACTTATAGAGGTTTACCTTGAATATGCAATACTTATGTTCTGACATATCGAGAAAGATACTTGAAGTGAAACAAGGGGACATTTGTGAGATTTAGGTTTTATTTTAAAACAAGTTTGCGGCGACTATTTATGCAGTTTAAACTTACATTTTTACCAGCTTATTGAGTTTAGCTAATAATTATAGGTAATCATAAGCTATTTTATATTTAGCCAGCGTGTATGCTGGTGTATTCAAGCAGTGGCGTCGGCACGGGGGAGGGGGCATGGAGGCACGTGCCCCCCCCCCCCAATCGATTTCAGAATTTCTTTTTTGAAGTTTTAAAATGATCCAAAAAGCATTTGAGATATAGATTTCTGTAGGGCGTAGGGTGAGGTGTGTTTTCGACCGAGTGATGAATCTACCATAATCATTATCTATCACAAATGGTCCTCAAACTATCATAATTTTCGCAAATCTTTCGTAAACTATCGAAATTTTTGCCCGCTCAGCTCACTTTAAACCTTATCTCAATACTGTTCTTATCGTCAATATCTTCCGGTAGCAACTCGCGGAGAAGCGCAGCAGCAAAAGTTGTGAAAGCTGTTTACGAATTCTCAGGTGAAAGACTGGCTTTGTGATTGGCATATAGGTTTCTTGGGGAATTGAAAGTGTCTCGATGCATAGCATGAATGCAGGTAACTTTGTCATGGAAATCTTATCTAATGAAAAATTTCGGCGCGCATTCGTCACGGTTCGCACTCCATCTCATGGCCATTATTAAGGTAATAATACATGCTATTATTCTGATCACAACGCCTTTCCAAAAAACGGAAGTACGTCTACAACCTCTGTGCCGGGGGCCTCTCATCGATATGGGATCTTTCGATCTAATTTGCAGCATGACATGGAAGGTTGAGAGAACGTATTTGCCGTTACACATTTTTCAAAAGTTTTTACCGAGCTCTTCGAGCGCAGCCATTATCGGTATAGATGGTGATTGTTAATACACATACTACGAAAAAGTATTCTGAAACGCGCTTGTTAGTCCTTCACCTCTCTTGCTATACCCATAGGCGAACGGGAAGACATTTCACAGGGAGGGCGGAGGGTGTTTGCCCTGAAAATTTTGAAAATTGCCCTGATTTTCCCCTTTTACTACGATAGCACTCAGGATGGGTATGGGTGAGTCCCCCCACCAACTATAAAGAAAGATATTATTTAGGGAGATATTATTTCGTTGTGCAACTAATAAGCATTTTGCCCTGTTGGCAAACGCCGCTACCCGCCGCACTGTCCACTGCACTGCCTCTGCCCTGAAAATATGTGTCAGTACCCTGAAATAAGCATTTTCCCTGCTATGGGACGGCTGCAGCCCCCCGACCCCGCCTCGTACGCCTATGGCTATACCTATCAGGGAGGTCTAATATCACGTCCCTGCATCTGTATACTCTCTCCCATTCCCCATTGCTGGAAGCTGTTTGACTGGATTTTTGTTCAAACAGTGTAAAAATACGATAGTTGTAAAGTGTTCAGCATCATACTCTACAACAGTGATTCTCAAACTTTTCGAGGGTGAGGGCCAAGTGGAGATCCTGGAAAGAGGTCGAGGGCCGCAGGGGAGAATCTCAGGCTAAGAGGGAGGACAATAATTAGAAAGAGCGAAATCCATATTTAAGCAAACCCGAAGCTGTATCTACGACAAACAATTTTCATAGGAAACGGTTCCTTAAGAGGGCAGTTTGCACCTTTGCAGCGTCCAACAAGAGCAACTCGACCTCAGCCCGACAGGCCCCACAGTGGTTGGGGCCCCACAATGGTTGGCGCTGAGGTCAGAAAATTTTGCTTTCCAGGCGCTATAGATTGCACAAATTTGCCTCTTCAATAAGGGGTGGCGCCTAGTGGCGGACAAGCTCCCCGACAGAGCGGCCGGGTTTCCAAAAGGATGGTAAAAGCGAAATTTTGGCGCGCGAAGCGTGCCAAAGATTTTGGGATTACTGTTGAAGAAAATACGAAATCTTTGAGCACGCTTCTCGCGCCAAAATTCGCTTTTACCATCCTTTTGGCCAACCCGGCCGCT
The DNA here is from genome assembly GCA_029531755.1 of Holothuria leucospilota. Lineage (NCBI taxonomy): Eukaryota > Metazoa > Echinodermata > Holothuroidea > Aspidochirotida > Holothuriidae > Holothuria > Holothuria leucospilota. The sequence continues at coordinate 15,134 of JAIZAY010000317.1, read as the reverse complement.
CTGTCGGGGAAGCTTGGCCGCCACTTGGCGCCACCCCTGATTGAAGAGGCAAAATTTGTGCAATCTTATAGCGCCTGGAAAGCAAAATTTTTGACCTCATCGCCAACCATGTGGGTCCCAACCACTGTGGGGCCCTGTCCAGGGATGAGGTTCGAGTTGCTCCTGTTGGACGCGGCAAAGGTGCAAACTGCCCTCTAAGGAACCGTTTCCTATCAAAATGTTTGCCGTTAGATAGATACAGCTTCGGGTCCGCTAATTAAATGTGGATTTCTGACCTTTCTAATTATTGTCCTCCCTCTTAGCCGAGATTCTCTCCCGGCCGCCCTCGACCTTTTCAGCCTATCCCACTTGGGCCCCCCTTCACCTCGAAAGTTTGAGAATCACTGTTGTAGAGTATGATGCTGAAACTTTACAACTATCGTATTTTTACACTGTTGAACACAAATCCAGTCAAACACGCTTCCAGCAATGGGAATGGGAGAGAGTATACAGATGCAGGGACGTGATATTAGACCTCCCTGACTAGAGGTATAGCCAAAATAGGCGTTACGAGGCGGGGTCGGGGGCTGCAGCCGGTCCGATAGCAGGGAAAATGCTATTTTCAGGTTACTGGACACATATTTTCAGGGCAGAGGCAGTGCAGTGGACAGTGCGGTGGGTAGCGGCGTTTGCAACAGGGGCAAAATGCTTATTAGTTGCACAACGAAATAATATCTCCTAAATAATATCTTTTATAGTTGGTGGGGGACTCACCCATACCATCCTTGAGTGCTATCGTAGTAAAAGGGGAAACTCAGGGCAATTTCTCAAATTTCAGGGCAAACAACCTCCGCCCTCCCTGTGAAATGTCTTCCGTTCGCTATGGGTATAGCAAGAGAGGTGAAGGACTAAACAGCGCGTTTTCAGAATACTTTTTCGTAGTATGTGTATTAACAATCACCAATCTATAACGATAATGGCTGCGCTCGAATGAGCTCGGTAAAAACTTTGAAAAATGTGTAAACGGCAATACGTTCTCTCAACCTTCCATGTCATGCTGCAAATTAGATTGAAAAGATCCCATAACGATGAGAGGACCCGGCACAGAGGTTGTAGACGTTACTTCTGTTTTTTGGAAAGGCGTCTCATATGTGATCAGAATAATAGCATGTAATTATTACCTTAATAATGGCCATGAATATGGAGTGCGAACGCGCGACGAATGCGCGTCGAAATTTTTCATTAGATAAGATTTCCATGAAAAAACCTGCACTCATGCTATGCATCGAGGACACTTTCAATTCCCCAAGAAACTATATGCCAATACACAAAGCAGTCTCTTCACCTGAGAATTCGAAAACAGCTTTCACATCTTTTGCTGCTGCGTTCTCCGCGAGTTGCTACCGGAAGATATTGACGATAAGAACAGTGTTGAGATAAGCGTTTAAGTGAGCTGAGCGGGCAAAAATTTCGATAGTTTACGAAAGATTTGCGAAAATTATGATAGGTTTGAGAGGACCATTTGTGATAGATAATGATTATGGTAGATTCATTCACTCGGTCGAAAACACCTCACCCTACGCCCTACAGAAATCTATATCTCAAATGCTTTTTGGATCATTTAAAAACTTCAAAAAAAGAAATTCTGAAATCGATTGGGGGGGGGGGCACGTGCCTCCATGCCCCCTTCCCCGTGCCGACGCCACTGCTGAATTACACCAGCATACACGCTGGCTAAATTATTAAAATAGCTTATGATTACCTATAATTATTAGCTAAAACTCAATAAGCTGGTCAAAAATGTAAGTTAAAACTGCATAAATAGTCGGCCGCAAACTTGTTTAAAATAAAACCTAAATCTCACAAATGTCCCCTTGTTTCACTTCAAGTATCTTTCTCGATATGTCAGAAAATACAAGTATTGCATATTCAAGTGGTAACCTCTCTTAAGTTCCTCTATAAGTAAATTTCACAAACTCAGTGAGAAACATTGTAAACGTGATCTTAAAAGCCATTCATGAAATAGGATACCCCGGTACACTCATTCAAATGGGGGTGACCGCAAGTTTCCCTTTACATCAAATCTAAATTTCTTCTTGAAATCTAAACTATATAGAACAAAAAGATCTTATCCACGCCCTCTCAAGAAACCGCCTTCTCACACTTCGACCACTTTCACCATGGTTTTGTGACAAAAGATTCTACAGAATTTTACTACATTCACAGGTTAGACCACTGTAATTTATGTTGTCAAGATTCAATGTTGTTGAAAATTTGCATGTTAGAAGGCCCATTGTATTATTCTAGTAGCATGCAATACCAGAGGTCTTCTTAAGCGGTTGACAGCAAAAATAATTTGTTTCAAAATGCAATACGCCTAACAAATAATATCGCTACGAGACGGTATACTGCACTTTACAAACGGATTTTTACGGAACACTCATAGAAATGCGCTATAATAAAGCGTTCCAAGTGTGATATGTTCTTTAAAATAGGCGTGCTTGCTCGATATATTTCTTATCTACGAGCATGCAAATGACCGTGTCTGGAGTAAAACGATTTTTGAGTTATTACCGCCTGCAAATGGTATACCGGTAATAAAGAGTTCAGCGAAAACCCGGGACAAAAGATTCTACAGAATTTTATTACATTCACAGGTTAGGCCTTTGGCAAATTAATGTTGTGAATATTCAATGTTGTTATTAAATTTGCCATGTCAATAAAATACATTCAATCTATTCTAGTAGCATGCAAATTACCGGAGGTCTACTTAAGCGGTCGGACGGCAAGATTTGTTCATAAATGCAGTTCCCCTAACAAAAGCAGCGCAAACGAGACGGTATAACCGCATTTACAAACCATTTTACGGACACTCACATGGAAATCCCTATAATAAGCATTCTAAGTGTACAATGTTCTAGACAAATGTTCATGATGCTAGATGCGTTTCATTGTCTAAAACATGTAAATGACCATTGTCTGGAGTAAAAACATTTTTTTAGTAGTTACCGCCTGAAATGGTATACCCTACCTAAAAGTGCAGCCAAAAGCCGTGACAAAAGATTCTACAGACTTTTACTATATTCACATATGGGCCTCTGTAATTAATGTTGTGAAATTTTCAATGTTGTGAAAATTTGCCTGTATATATATAAATATATATATATATATATATACTATATATCTATATATATATATACTATATATATATATATATATATATATATACATACATATATAATATATATATATATATAACATATATATATAGATATATAGATATATATATATATATATATATATATATATATATATATATCTACTATATATATATCTCATATATGCGTAAGAAAATACGATAAAAAACGAGAAGGACGTCGCTTGCTTTACGTGTAAACTGTTTATCAAGCTTTCGGCCCTCTGGCCTCATCAGGTTCTGGATATAATCAACCTAATGAAACTAGAGTTAGAGATAAGTTTACTTAAACTAAGGTATTCAGAACATAAATTTCTTAAAGCATTATTGAGAAAGAAAAGAAAATAAATAAAAAATATCTTACATGTTAAAGTGATGAGATGTTGGTGCAGGACGTTTGTAGTCGCTAAATGGGATGTTGGTGTGTGTGTTTTAGTGGGGTGTGTCATGATTACGTGGGGGGGGGGGTATTTGTCAAACATGATTACGTTTGGGTGTAATGTATGAAGCTTATTGATCCAGAATGATTCCCTGTGGAGGATGGCCAGTACGTGATTGTTTTGTTATTGACTCTATACCGGTAATTCTAATATGTCTATTGTGTATGTATTGAATTGAAATGTGTTGTGCATGGGAGGCGCTTCGCTTGAGTATTATCATGAAAGTTATTAATTTCTGACCTCGTGTTACTGAATATATGTGTTAGAGTGTTATTTCTGTTTTGCCTACATCCTGTTTTCCGCACTGTGTGCAAGTTATAGGTAGATTACCCAGGATATTTTACAGTCAATGTGGGTTTGTGATGAGGAATTATTGCTTTGTGTGCATGCTTTGAAAGTTTTTTGGTAACATGAATATATCTGTGCATCACACATTTTTTTGATTATATGGGAAGAATCCGGGGGGTTCGGGGCTATTTGTGGTGTGACTATGGTGGTGGGGTTCCCTAGCTCCTTGACGAGGAGATCACGGAGGGGAGAGCGAGGCCGTCTGAGGCCCACCATGGGTGGCTCCAGTGAAAATTGACTTAAAGGTCAGGGGAGTTTGTTGTGTCGTGAACATTTTTGTAATGTTTTAGGGAGGCTCGCGAAAAATCGGGGAGTATGTGACAATAAGGGGTATGCGTTTGTTTTCCTTTTAGGCAGGGTTGAATTTTTCTGGAGAAGAAAACAAGAATAATAGAGGTAAGTGTACACACACAAAGCCACGTCACCTTAAGAATGCAACAACGTCACCTTAAGAATGAAACTTAACGACGATGAGTGCCTGGACCCATTTTCTTGCCATCGAGGATATCTGAAGCGCTCATTTTACCTTAAATTAACAATGGGGATAAGTTGTTCAAATTCTTAAATGTTACAAAAATATGCGTCCGGTAAGCCAGTATATACGTGAAAAATCCGTGAATTGAAGCAAACTAAGCAAAGTTACAATTAAAAGGAAACAATTAAGGCTTACCTTAATTTCCAAAATGAAAAATAACAACAATCCAAACGTAAAGAGAAACACAAAAAAGTCCGAAATGATACTAGTAAATTACCGAAAATTGTTTCTTCTTCCTTTGGGCATCTGCGGTCTGGTAAATACCGAAAGTGAAAGTAGACGGACATCTAGACGTCTTCATTCAATCGGACTCTGCATTTACAGTAGTAGGTCGGAAATGGTGTTGTAGGGGCCCTTGAACCATGAGACGGGGCCATACGACGGGATGGTGTATGCAGGGCAAATCTGGCACCGTTCTTCCGCACTAGTATGGTACATCGATCGGACAAGGCGTCAACTCGTCATAGTTATGGTAAGGGCAACGTCTCAGGAACATCCTAGGTCCAGAAGAGGTGGGTCATCCAGGTGGGAAGTTCCGCAAAATGATAAGCGTTGTAACTTGTATAGACGGGACGGAGAGGGAGTAAATTTACAGTTCACCATTTGCGGTTATGATGCGGGACAGTTGATTTCCATTTAAAAACAAGAGTTGTTGGGCCATATCGTTTGAAACATTGACAGTTGAAGACAGCCGATAAAAGTAACTTCAGGAAGTCGGTGATAGGTAAAGGAAGGATGACGACATATGAGAGTTTGCAAAAAAAGGTCGAACAAACGATTTTTTCGTACCTGGAAAAATAACTCCATGGGAACGTAAGTAAAAATGCACGGTTCAGCCAGAGTTAGAAATAGTCGATGTATAGATGTTTCGGCATAGTTTTATTTTTGAGTTTAGTTTATTTGTATAGCCACCTCCTCGGCGACAGATAGCAAAAAACCACGTTGGGCGCCAAGCAGGGGGATCGAAATTCGAAATCAAAATTGTAGATTTGTAGTCTATAATCAACCAGTTATGCTCTTTTTTGCATTCGCGCTCATATTCTATTCTTAATCTTGGAGTATACTGTAGAACGTAACATTTCTGCTATATATATATCGTATAGATATATATATATATATATATATATATATATATATATATTATATATATATAATATATATATATATATATATATATATATATATATTGTTAGCGAGACGAGTGGGGTCGCTATTGTGTTTTGGGCTTCGTGGCTGTTACTTTGTAACCTGCGTGCCAGCCACGCAGTTGCATTCTTAAGGTGACGTAGCTTTGTGGTGTGTACACTTACCTCTATTATTCTTGTTTTCTTCTCCGCAGCCGGGACGTTGGCACGATGCAGAGCAGCTGCATGCCACGTCAGCATTCCACTCCTTCTTGTTTCCCTTCCGTGAAGTTTTTGCAGGAGCGGTGCGTGTTGTCCAAAACCCATGGCTCGCTCCTTGCTTTTCTTACAGTAAACACAGTCTTATTAATTGTGTGTCTATTTTTGAAGTCCGCGTTTTGAAGTCCGGAGGGCCGTCGGGGTGGCTAGTGTATTTGTAAGTAATTTAAGTCTTAATTGTTCATAGTTTGGAGCGGGTACGGGGTGTGTTCGAGCTCCAGACGCTGGGATCCCCCCCCTACTTTTTACCCTGCGAGTTAGGAATGCTTTGGGCGGTTTTCTTTTAGGCGTGTCCCAAGCAGGGGGGGGGGGGGGGGGGGAGGGCCCCGGTAATAATTAGTGATAGTTGGAATTTCTTTAGAGCGTCGTCGTGCCTGTGCCGGCCTCGTTAATACAATCCACGTCTGCGGTTCCCCCACGGCAGGTTTGTAAACCATTATTTTGATTCATATCAAGAAATGTCTTATGTTAAGTAATTATTTCTTTTGCCGTTTGCTTAAAGGGAGCCAGAAATTCACTTTAGTTGTTTGCTATGTTACGCTGCGGTTTCGTTTGGGCTCTGAGGGAGCCGATTGTGTTTAACATATTTCTAAGTTAAAACCAGGAAGCTGGTATGTTATTTTTATTCTGTAGTCTTACCGTTCTTTCTGGACCAGTTCTCTTAAGTGCTAGTCTGGCCCCTCCCCTCGTATCCTGACCTCGGGTGATCCTCCAGTTGCCGAGTTACCACGCCACCGCTCGGCCCGGGACCCTACCTTCTTTTGGGGCGCTACAATATATATATACAGGGCCGTAGCTAGGGCATATGTTTGGGGGGTGTGAAGATCCAAATTCCGACTGGATAGATATATTTCCAACTGAATGGTGGCGCGCTGAATTGCCCCATTTTTTTTTTTATGCGCCCTGCGTTTACATACGTCAGTGTTGTTTTTTTGACGAACCTTCCTTTGTCACTACATAAAGGTGCCGTCGGTGGGGGAGGGGTCTAAGGGGAGGGGTTGACCCCTCCCCTTTGAGAAATTTTGTAATTTAAGGTTGCTTAGATGCAAAAATGGAGCATATCATTTGGGATATTTTTGGAGCTGATTCATATATGCTAGAAAATGTCAGTTAATTAAAATGAATTCTAATTTTTTCCGACTGGGTATGGTTTGATTCTTTACCAAATGAGTGCGCGGCCCGTAATTGCATATTTCGTTTTTTGGGCGTTACTTTTGTATGATACAGCAGTGGGTGATCCTTCCTTTGTCACTTCAAAAGGTGCCGTTCCTGGGAGCTAGACCTAAGGGGCTCGACCTAAGGGGCTCCCCTTTGAGAAATTTTTGTTAAGGTAAAGGTTGCTTAGATGCAAAATGGTGCTAGCTTGGGATACTTTGGAACTGATCATATATGGCTGGGAAAATGCATAGTCCATAATTTAGTGAAATACTAAGATTTGGTGAAAGTAGAGAAAGTATGTTGTAGAAAAGAGAAAAGAGAAGAATACGTTGTCAACAAACTCCTGAAGCCCCCCCCCCACACCTCTTGACTACTTTAATGCCTTCTATTCTGGCATCTATTGCTGGCATATACTGTACAGGCCTCCTGGAACCTCTGGATCAGTTATATAAAATGGGGCAATGGATTGCATCTAAATAATTAATATAGAGTATGACGCCAAGCCACTTTTACATCTATCGTATTTACCAAAATTTTGAAGAAAATCGAGACGAACAATGGGGAATGGGCGGGAGGGAGAGTATAGGTGCAGAAAAATGATACTAGACCTCCCAGACAGGTATAGCCAAAAGGGTTGTTAGGACTAACAAGCGCGTTTTCAGAATTACAACATAGTTTATGCCTATAAAAGTTCAACTGGTACGTTGTGCTTATAATGCTCATAAGTGATACAACGTGGATTGTGAGGATTGCGCGCGAAGCGCGCCGAAATTTGGGGGTATACTTCAATGCCAAAATGAAAACCTGCACGCAGGCTCAACCAGGGGTGGTGCTTTGATTTGCCCGACATGTGGGGAAGCGCCCTGCACTGCGGCGGCCAGCTACTGCTAAGTCCCGACAGATGCAATGGGTTGCCGAACTTAAAATATAAGGCGCGCGAAGCGCGCGAAAAAAATTGGGGTTATATTGAATTTTCATTAAGGAAAGTTTGAAAAAGTTGGGCTTTATTAAAGAATCTGGACAAAACCAAGAAAATTTGTTCGGGTGACTGGCATGTCGTCGGCCGGGGATTACATTCTCTTATCTTACCATTAAGGATTCTCTACGAAACTGAAAGATCTTTTTCTTACAAAATATGTTTGCCACGATGGCGAGGCTGCATGAAGAAAAGAATCTTCTAAAAGTTCAGGAAAAAAAACAACAAAAAAAAAAAGAGGAAAGAAAATTTCGGAATGATTTATGCCATTTTCGTGTTTCTCTAAAATCACGCCCTACACGGACGAACAACATTTGTGGAAAACGTGGAAATTCAATATGTTTTTGAAACGGGGCGTTACCACTAGATAGAAACTAGAGATGACAAGCGCGCGTAGCGCGCGGGGGGGGGGGAAATTTTTTTGAAGTTATAGAAAAAATCGTCACAGGAACTTACTTACGGCTACGGCCTGATAAATAGACGTTTTGAATATTTTTCTGGAGTATATCTATGTCTTCACCAATATTAGTCTATAAAAAATGGGGGAGGAGGGGGGGGGGGGGGCTAAAGCGCCTAGCTCCATAGAGCTGTGTCTGGTATAATTACCTTAATAATGTTCATGAGATTGATTGTAAATCGTGACGCATGCCGCGCGAAGCGCGCCCAAATTTCATTAAATAAGATTTTCATAATAAAAACCTGCATCAGAATCTCCATTCAAAATACGTTCAATTGCCCAACAAAACCAACATGCCACTCAAAAGCTAGTCTTTTACGGTAATATGTAAAACAGTTTCAACTTCTGCCTGTTGTGCTTCTCCCGAAAGTGCTATCGGAACATATTGATAATAAGTGAATAAAACACTGAGGTCAGGTTTGAAGCGCGCGGATGCGCGCAGCGAAAATTTCGGAGTTTGAGAAGAATTTGCGAAAAAAGGACAGCTTTGATTTGATTTTACGTGAGGGAAACAAATAACGTTTGGTATTATTCTCACTAGGTCTACGTTGGAAAATATAAAACAAAGTTGAAATAGGGCTCAGTCGGAAAAATGTGTAGACTGAGATATATTCAGAAATTCCAACTGGCATTTCAGATTTTCCGACTATCGTCGCTCTGACGAACTTTGGGGGGGGGGGGTGAGACACCCCCCACCCCCCCCCCCCGGTCGCGACGGCCCTGTATATATATATATATATATATATATATACAGGCCTATAGACACACACCACACACACACATTCTTTGTCTAGTAGCATGCAAATTATCAAAAGTCTACTTTAAGCGGATTGACAAGCGATATTTCGTTCAAAGTGCATACTCCTACAAAAACAGCGCTACGAGCCGGTTTACTGCGTTTTAAAAACCCATTTTACGACACTCACATGGAAATGCGCTATAATACGGTGTTCTTAGTGTACAATGTCTATCACCACTGAAAAATGTATACCCTACGAAAGAGTGCAGCCCAAGAGCCGTGGCAAAATTTTCTACAGAAGTTTTATAATTCACAGGGTAGACCACTGTGATAAATGTTGTGAATATTCAATGTTTTTGAAAATTTGCATGTTAAATAGATGCATGCATTATCTAGTAGCATGCGTATAACCAGAGATCTACTCAAAGCGGTTTGAGAGCAATACTTCGTCAAAAATGCAATACCCGTGACAAAAATATCGCTGTGAAGCCGGTATACCACATTTTACAACAATTTTACTGCATTCACAGGAAAATAAGCTAAAATAAGTGTTTCATGTGTACAATTTTCTTGAAAATGTTCTTGATAGTAGATGTATTCATTGTCTATTAGCATGCAAAATGAATAATGTCTGGAGTAAACAATTTTTAAGTAATCACCGCCTAAAAAGAGTAATACACTCTAAAAAACGTACTAGTAAGATTTCACCAGTCCGTGTTGATATGCCACCTACACAATCCTGGTATTTAATTCACCAGGAAATAAACGGTCATGCTGAACCAATACACCGGTGAATTTAACCAAATACTGGTTATTTATTCTAGTTTTTAACCAGTTTTTTTTCGTTAAGTCGCAATGAGAATTCCTGGTTAAATTAACCAGGATTGTGTGGGTGGCAATTATGAACATGGAATCTGGTGAAACATTTCACAAGATATTTTTTTTTTAAGGGGGGGGGGGGGGGAGTGCACCATACTAAAGAGTGCACCCAACAACCGTGGCAAAAGATTCTACAGAATTTTACTAAATTCACGGGTTAGGCCACCGTAATTAATGTTAGCAACTTTCAATGTTTTTTTTCAAATTTGCATGTTAAGAGATAATTGTATTAACATGCAAATTACCAGAGATAACCGCGTTTTTTTGTAACTCGTTACCTCCAACCCTGGGAACAACTTTCATAATGTCCGTAAAAAAAAAAAAAAAAAAACTAAACACAAATGTCTAAGATAACGTAACTTGGTTAAACAAAACACAATGCGAAGGATCGATCCTATAAGTATGTACAAAGCTTTGCTCCTTGGTATTATTTGTCGGCTTAACTATAGTTTCGAGTCTTCCAGCTACCTAAATTTGGTCTGTTATGTACAAGTAGGACTACCGACGATAGAAACAGCACGCTTTAACCTCGGACACACACTCTAAAGCTAGGTCCAACAAGGGTAGTGGTTTTACACTGCAAACCTTCCATGGAGAGAAGAGGCCCTACTTTCAGGATAACTGGATGACATTCTTATATTGAGAGAGCGAGAAGATACTTCAGTACAAAACAGGTCCAAGGTTGGTCGTATGCAAGATGAAACTAGCCAGCATGTCAATTTCAAAATGAAATGTCTAGGACTTGCACCTAGACTGGAAGTCACCCCCAAGTCAGCACCTCTTCTTCTGGTGGCTGCTAGGTCTCTCTCTCAGACAGATAAAATTTGGTCTTATTTTAATTTAACTTACAACTCCATTTCCTAATTTGGTTCGTTTCATGTATTCTACTTTTATGCAATAGTCTAAATATAAAAATGAACTCTCACAAACTTCCTGTATAGTAGACCTCAGAAAGTGTATTACAATATGTTGTACATGTTTTCAGCCCTGATCTCTACTCAAAGCCGGCACTTCAACAGAGCGGAGTACAAAACATCATCCATCATCATCATCATCATCAACAACAAACAACAACAACAACAACAACAACAACAAAAATGGCATTAAACTTGGACAAATTGCTTTGATTTTTCACAGTCTGTATTTCAACTCACTGTCTTCAAAAACCATATAAAAAATTGATCAAATTTTGTAGGCAACACAGTCAGAAAATAAGCTCCCAGAAAATTTGAGGGACTAAAATTTATCAGTCAAATACTTCTGGGGGTAAGAATATTTGAATATGCGGTCCTCTAAACCTACAAGGCTGTATTTGGCAAAACCCGAAACCATTTCTTTATTATTAGCTTAAGCAATTAGAAAGTTGTCCGTTGTCGTCGACCTTGTTGAAGTTTTCAACGGGGCACAAACTACCCCTTAAGAAAGCTCACGAGTAGGGCCTTTCACACTGATTTCAAATTTGTGTACTAAGGACATCCAGATTTTGAGCTAGGAGAGCTTGTAAAATTGGGTGTGCACGGTGGTTCCTGCTGTTTATTTCATTTAAATGTTCATTTGCATCGTAGAAGGATATATTGCAAAAAAGGGCCTGAAATAGCCTTCGACTTTCTTCATTTTACCCGAGAGTACTTTAACTGCCTTTCCTATCCGCATACACATTACAAATTGAAACACATCAGTTCCGCAACATGATTTTACACTGCCCCCCACCACCCAAATTCCAAGATGTTTAATTGTAAGGCAATATACTCCGCGAGGATTCCCTTTGTGAAATTAGTAAATGTCGAGAGATGACTGGGGAAAATGCGCGAGGGAGACTTGGTCAAGTTAAGGACACCGCTGTCGTTCCTTTGACAAATCAGCGTACCACAAACAAGGGCAATGGTCACCTGTTCTTAGCAGATGCTTACACCTACCCCTAGAGGCTTAATTTATAGTGGCAATACAAGAAAAGTATCTGAAGTAGGTAATTATGAATATTCATCACCCCAGACTCGTTTTTTACTAGAAAACATTCGTTGCTTTGGGAAAGGTAGGCAAAAAACTCAGTATCAATAAAGACAGCCGAGAGCCCTGTCTTTATTGATACCTTTCGTATCAAATGCTAATACATGAAACTATGGAATCGGTTCATCTCATAATGGGAAAAATGTTCATAAAACTAACACCAATTGCACTGAAAAAGGAAAACTTTGTGGAAGCTTAAGGGGTAGGCTTACACGACTTGATAATTTTTAGGCTAGGGCAAACAGCGTGTAGTTTGATGTGACCTGATGTGGAAATTTACCGTTTTAACAGACGATGACTAAGAAAAGAAAGAACGGGAACGCTGGAGGTCTCGGAGTCGGTAATAGTTAGACGAAACAGGAAGATATGAAAGAAAAAGTAACCTAAGGAAATGGACAGTTCCACAGCTTTAAAATAGCAAAACGAGAAAACGACTCCCCGCTAAGGCTCCACGAGGACTCGAGCTCACGTCCTTAGTAGTCGGAAGTCGAGAGCCTTACCAACTGGCCAACGACAATGCAGAGAATGGGTAGCAATATAATTAATAGAGATACGAAATCTTGTGTGAAGTTGTGTGACAAAAACAGTTTGTAGAAGGGCTGCGTGATGGTGGGTGGGGGGGGGGTGAAGCGAACACCTATTTTCACCCGCACCCTTCTTTAGATTATTTAATTATTATTGTTATTATTATTATTATTATTATTATTATTATTATTATTATTATTATTATTATTATTATTATTATTATTATTATGATGATGATGATGATGATGATGATGATGATGATGATGATGATGATGATGATGATGATGATGATGATGATGATGATGATGATGATGATGATGATGATGATGATGATGATGATGATGATGATGATGATGATGATGATGATGATGATGATGATGATGATGATGATGATGATGATGATGATGATGCTGATGATGATGATGATGATGATGATGATGATGATGATGATGATGATGATGATGATGATGATGATGATGATGATGATGATGATGATGATGATGATGATGATGATGATGATGATGATGATGATGATGATGATGATGATGATGATGAGTATGATGATGATGATGATGATGTTGGTTATGATGATGAGGATGATGATGATGATGATGAATGATGATTAGGGATGTACGGATCTGGAAATTTTAGATCCGGCAGGACCGGATTTTACCGGACAGTACGAACTATCGGGCCGGATATAAAATCCGGCCGGACCGGATTTTTTTCATTAGGAATCTTGTAACTGAAAAAAAACTCAGGGTCCAAAGTAAAATAGAAGTAGGCCTACCAATGGTTACATATATGGCAAAGGGGTCGGCTTCTAGAGATCACCCATTAGGGCTTACTTTATAAGCAATTTGCTAAGGTAATATATGTATTAAGAGTAAATTTTAATGATCAATACACATACCTCCTCTACAAATACTGGAATGGTACAGGACCTATCATTTATGGCTTTATGTGTTGGAGGGGGGGGGCCACACATACGATGGGGGCTGCAATAATTTTACAGGGTATTACTAGTCTAGCCTAATAGCTATACCCTTTGGCTATTGAACTAAACATTTTGGGTGAAATTTTTCTTTAACTTATATTGTGAGACTGAGTTGTTGGTTATAAAGGAAATTGTTACCAGTTGTTATGTGGCCTGTTCTTTAGAGAAATCCTCATATTTGATTTAATTTAGCTTCAGTCATCTTATAATATCATGTTTCTGAGTTAGGCTTTGCAATACCATGTTTTTCCATTGGAGTCTTGGTTGTTACTTGTTATAATAAAAGTACTTTTAAATATAGGCTATTCTTTAGTTTGATATACTAATAACAAATCTATATGAAGTCATATCTTTTCACATTGGTCGAAAAGATCAACTGAGTTTAAACTTTCTGCTGAGTTTGCCACACACCAGTGGGACAAATGCAAAAGATATCTTTCATTACTGTACAATTTTTTTTTTTTATTTGCAAGCTAAAGAATCACTGAAATGTTGTATTTTTAGTTTTGACCAGAGTTGGTACTAGGTTTTTAAACTTTGTGGGAAGCGCCCTCAATGAAATATTGATCAGCTCTCAGATAGCATTCTAGTCACAAGTAAAATACAAATTTTTATGGATGGGATGTCCTCCCCTCTTCCTTGAGAGGGAATCGGTTTGAGAGAGAATTCCTTGCATACTCTCCCACCAACTACAGTAGGTGACAACACTGGTTTAAATAACCTATTTTCATCATGCATGATGTTATTTAAATGTACTTGTAGAGCCTTTTATGAATGATTCACAAAAAAAATCCGGTTCCGGCCGGATTTTTAAAAATGTCCGGCCGGAACCGGAACCCGGATAATTTTTTTCATTATCGGCCGGATAGTCCGGCCGGACCGGATATCAGGTACACCTAATGAGATGATGATGATGATGATGATGATGATGATGATGATGATGATGATGGATGATGATGATGATGATGATGATGATGATGATGATGATGATGATGATGATGTGATGATGATGATGATGATGATGATGGATGATCATCATCATCATATCATCATTCATCATCATCATCCATCAATCCATCATCCATTCATCATCATCCATCATCCATCATCCTTGTTGTTGTTGTTGTTGTTGTTGTTGTTTGTTGTTGTTGTTCTGTTCTCTATATTGCCTGAAACACGCCCAAATGAGGTTGTTTCAATTCGCTGAATTCATTTTTTCTTTTAATGTTTTATAGCATCAATGGCCTTTAAATGTTTCGTAGTTTGCTCAAGTACAAACGACATCAATAGGGGTAGGGGCGGGGAGGGGAAGTCATGATAAACACAGGAAGCCGTGGTATTCTTCCCGGTCGCGGAATTTCCAATTCGTGATTTCGTCAGAAGACATGTAGTTTTTTTAAAAAGGGGGGGGGTTCCCCCCCCCCCCCCAGGATAGTAGGTACGGCTACAAATGGCGACGCGGCCCTGCTAGGGCCAAAATTGCGCCAACAGGGGC